>VYZW01017404.1:1835-14246 GCA_013401315.1 Balaeniceps rex
CCATGTTCAGTTAGCTTAGGCCATTGGGATATCCTGATGAAGGAACACTAATTTCTATAGACAACTGACCACATGCAAGACTAGCTTGTTTATAGCTCATGTCCAGTCATGTGGGACTTCTTTGCTGGGATACTAGTGGAGAAGCAGCTTTTGTCTTGAGTCTCTGAACCAAAACCAATTGACACTTGAGGAGACGTAGAGAAGTGTCTAAATTACCCGGCCACTGTGCCCAATCTATTTTCAGCAAACAAACAAATCAAGAGACTGAGTGTTTCAAGCCAAGGACCTCAAACCATATTGGGAAGTACCAAAGATAGCTAGCTTCTAATCCTGAGAGTAAATGTCAACAGATTCAGTACTGGCTTTATCAGAGAATGAAGAAAACACTATTTGTGATTTTTTTCCCCCAAATAAAAGCTCCCAGTCCAATATGTTGTGAGATTTGTAAGATCAAATGAATGTTCTCTGAGAACTCTTGAAAACATTCACAATGCAAGAAGCTTCCTGAGTGCCATATGAACTCATTCTGAGGCCAATGTATTTACCAGAAGGACATAATGGATTTGTTCTTTAATATTCTCTTTGAAATATTACAGTCATAGAATTAGTGGAAACAGTATAATGTCTCTTTGCAGACTGGCAGTATATGAATAAGCAAAGCTTACAATCTGAATTCCTGTTCAGCAGTTTTTAATGTTATTCAGAAGTAAATAAGGGTCAAATCCAGAATGATTCACTAATTCACAGACATAATGAGTGCCTGAATAGTTCAATGAACTCTAATGAATGCAGGTTCCAGTGGCATCTCTTACTAAGATAATGTGCTCAACATAAAATAAATTATATTGAGAGTAATAGGTCAGTATAAATACCAGAAGACTTTGCATCCATATTCTGAAGCTACATTTGAAATACAGATTTGTACTTCTGAACACATTCGGACATACAAAGTAGCTCCTGGAAACTGAAGAGGACAAAAGCTCTTTGAAGAACTCTGTATGAGTGCTCCTGACCTAGAAACAAAGAATAAGTGAGGAGAAAAGAAGCTTCTGCAGTGTCATGATTTGATTCAAGAAGTAGAAATTAGATGTAAATTGTGCTTACTGTACTTGAAACAGACTATACCTGCACTGGTCTGTTGCCAGTCTTAACTGACTGCTAATGACTTTTCCAGAAGCCTTGTTGACAAAAGGTGGCCACAGGGCAGAATTAAAAACTAACAAGAGGTATAAGGTAAAGACCATTGGCTTCTGTGTATGATATTCTCAACCTCCTTGGCAGATTGTTGACATTTCAGTATAAAATGGCGTTCACATCACTTCATAGAATACATCTAACAAGATTAGATAACTTTTCTAAGCTGATTTAATCAGTAAAGAGAATCTAGCCTTAATTGCAAGTGGAGAGAGATGGAAATCTCCAAGGGGTGATATATCCTATCCTAAAATAATAATTCTTAGGTGGAATAAATTGCTGTCTGGAGATATCCACTTCTCTCCATCATTCAGTCCCAGCTAAGGTAATGTTTCTGGGAGATCTCTTCCACATCTCAGATGTTTAATTACATGCATAAGGCCTCTACATGAAGACAGAGGATCATCACATTGAGTGATACCATAACTATATATCATTTTAGATCTTATAAACCCTGTTTTGCTTTAATTTCTAGGAGAATGCTTAAGATGACTCACAGATGAGATGGAAATACTGTGTCACTAGTAAATAATGAAGTAGTTAACAACTTTAATAACCTTTATGACTATTCAGGAAAATGGGTATGTTTTTTGATCCAAGATAAGAAGCTAACAACCTAGTTTAAGGCTTACCCTTGCTTACAAAAAAGCAAGGGGAAAATTAAGAAAAAAAAAGAATTTTGGTGTTGCTTTTGATTATGCAAACCTATATGTTTGCCTAAATATGAAAAGAAGTTAGTTAGTCAAACTCTTCATCAAAGAAGAACATTGTATTTCTCATTAGGAAGGACTTTTTTAAAAAAAAAAATCACCTATGTTAGCAGAATGTTTGCATACCAATTCATGAAACAGTGATCAGATCGCAGAATCCCAGAGACGCTGAGTTTGAAATACCCCATCAGGTATTTTTACACACTGATAAGATCCCTCTGAGCCTTTTCTTCTCCAGCCTGAACAGTCCCAGCTCTCTCAGCCTCTTCTTGTATGATGAATGCTCCAAACCCTTGATAATCTTTGTGGCTCATCAGTGGCCTTGCTTCAGTATGTCCAGCTCACTCTGACACTGGGAAGCCTAGAATTACACTCAGCACTCCACTTGTGTCTCACCAGGGCTGAGCAGAGGGGAAGGATCACCTTTCTTGACCTTCTTTACTCTCAAAATGCCAGTTTTTCGTATGTATATATGTATCAGGAAATGATTGGTTTTGGTATTTTGAATAGTGTGAGAAAAAGGATGTTCTGAAGCTTTCAAATGTACTATTTGGAAATTTTAAAAAAAGTTCATGATTAATCTGAAAATTACTTTTCATGTGGAAACTTTATAATAAAAAATAACAAATAAAAAGAGAAAATTTGAAATAAAATATAATGATTTACATTACCAGAATATGTTGAATATTTTTATTTTTTCTGCTTATTCAATACATGAAATTTACTTGGAATTCTGTAAATTATAACAAGATAAAAAAGGTATTTTCCTGGCAGACTTTATAAAATACTGTTAGTAAATAATCTCTGCCAGCTTTAATTATACAATAGAAACCAGCTGGCTACTCAGAAACAATACATTGTGTACCTACAGGTCATCAGGGCAAATGAGAATGCTAATACCAGTAGGAACTATATCCAGGGGACCTCCTCTAGTCTCACAAAGCCACAAAAGCTCAGGATTTTTCTGTAGCTAAAGGCAATGAACTAAGTATACTTATTTTGAACTTAGCTTTCCACCCAGGTTCACGTATGATCGAGCTCTTTGAGTCAGTACTGTTTGCTGGAGATTGTTTATTGACATAATGCAGAAGGCTGCTCTGTCTGATGTTAAAAGGTTATAATGAAAAAAACCCAAGAAATACCGATTCTTCACCACTATAGAAAGAAAAAAAAAAGCAAAATATTACATTTCTCAATCCATACTGTAAGGAAAACACCTGCTACATTCACACAACCATCTGGTCTTCAGAGAATGATCATTACAAATACATAGTTAGTTCAGTACTTCTTGTTTCACCACGAAACATTCAAGCTTTATAAAATGGTGCGTAAGTTCAAATACTGCTGTCTAATTTTCTTTTTTTTTTAAATAAATCCTACTTTTAAGAGAGGTTCTTTTATTCAGTAAGTGAAATTTCTGATCTACAGTAAAACTACTGAAATGACAATAAAAATATTGTTACAAAGTTCTGGCAATGTGGTATAATAAAGGGATGAGAATTTGTCATTTAATAGATCCACTGTATTCCTAACATTGGATAACAATTGAAATGATTTACTCTTTTAGAGAGATTGTTCATTAGTTCTGAAGTCAACCCATTGAGAAGGTTGTCAGCAACATGATTTTATGAAACTTGCATTGCATGCTAGTATTCTCTGAGGTGGTCTGTATTCAAGAAAATCATCATCTATTCACAAAAATTTCACAACGATTTCCCCCTTTGCTCATTCCTTTTGTAGTTTATCAAAACTGATTTTACTGTGACATACTTCAGGGTTGTCACGTCTTTCACGACAAACCTGTCATTTCTTTTACACTCCTAGAGAGTTTACTGCAATGACTGAAGAGATGCTTACATTTTAGAGGATACTTTTTCTAACTTTCCTTCAACTCTTTGGACTTTGTCTAATAAAAGCTCATTTATAAACACTTCTGACATTAACTGAATTCATTGAGAGTCTTTTTCTTACCAGGGTAGAATACGGGGTAATCGTTGATGAAACGCCAGTGACCTCACAAATGGGAAGGATTTGAGGTTTTGTACAAGTAATCCTGTATTGAAAATAAAAGTCTTTCTGAGGGTCTGTTGTAGTCCTAGGAGAAAGACTCATTTATTTTTCTTGTTATTACACTTCCAACTGCCAGCTCATTTCTCAAATAAGAAGACTTAATAGATGTCAGTGTTGGGGATTTAAAATTCATAGTAAGATTTATGAATCTCACTTACAGGGTGAAGGATGGTCACAAAAGGCAAAATGACAGACACCCCCTGCCCCCATTCAGGGAAGAAGCAAAATCTGACAGAAATATTAGCTTCCTTTTAACCCTAATACCACAGAAAAGTTAGAGATGTTAATACAATACATATACCTCATGTTGTTTAAAGTTTACCTATGTTGTTGAAATTACAGTTTATGTTTGGGGTTTTTTTTCAGTCAGTAACATTGTAAATACACGGGTTTCTTTCATTGCTTTGGTTATGGACTCTACATACTACAGCCAAAATTTTGTTCAGTGCACTATTTTCCATGTAGTTCTTAAGAATAGGAAAATAAAATAGGAAGTAGTGGAGTTCTTTTCTGTACCTAGAATGAGCATTAGATTTGGGGAAGGAAGAAATTCTCCTGTAATTTATTTCAACATGATTAAATGAGTACAGCAATTCCTTTAAACAGCACTCAAGAAGATGTGAAAATGTTCACTCACTTATGAAAAGGATAATATTCTTCATATGACTAGCTCTCCAAATGACTGGGACTGCTACTGAAGTGTGTGTTATTGAGAGGTAGGATGCAAACAATAAAAAAGGAAACAAAAGATGGAGCCATCAGCTCTGACCTCATTGAAAAAAAGCTGTTAAGTGAAAAATACACTCCGTGCCTCTGGTCACAGAATTCTGTTTTAAATGAAGACAAACGTACTGTGCAGGCTGCAGATTTTTTTGCTATTAGATTGAAATCTGCACATAGCATGTAAATGCATTTCCTATGTTGGAATAGGTAAGGCTTTCTTCCAAGATTACTTTGATTTTACGTGTATTTGAGGAAGGAGCGGAGAGGGCTCCTTAGGGGGACAGCAGGGCAGGGACCTGCTGGCCGGGACCTGTCCCACCACCTTTGGACACCAGCCCCCAGTCAGGGAGCAGGGCAGGCCAGAGGGCAGTTAAGAAACCCCTATATCTGACATACCATAGTTAAAGAACCATCTTTATTTGAAGAGCACTTGAACTGAACTTCATTAAAAAGTGCCTTACAGAAGGATTTGAACATAGATTCTCTCCTTGTGAACTTAGTTGCTAACTAAGGGAATTATATAGTAAATAATAGCTGTTGCCATTTATCAAGTAGATAATAACATATTTAAAATAGAATATGTAAATTAACAACAACAATTGTTGTATACTACAGGCAAAGGAAAGACAAAAGTGAAATGAAGAATATAGAACACTTTGTTCTTATAAGGCTCAGTATATACAAAAATAGTTTTGATTGATATTTAATTAAAAGGTGACTCTGTATAGAACATACGGGTAAGAAACTGCCAGTAACTTACTTTTAATAACTGACTTTCATTCCAGTCGTAGCCAGTAATTCATCTTAATTCAATATTGTTTATTCATCTCCAGGGCCCAAAGATACCTCTGTTGAAAGGTAATGTGCTGGTAAAGATCCTACTCTCTGTCCTCTTTTTCCACCTGAGTTCTGTCTTTGGCCATGATCATCATATTGGACCCACCATCATTAGCAGTCTACTGTCATTGGGGCAGCCAGCCTTTCCATAGGAAAGTTTGGGAGAGCAACAGTGAGGAAAAAGTGACTGGCAGCAGCTGAACAAGAGACAGAGGAGAAAGAAGAAGGGCAGTTGCACTCACAAGACATTCTTCTGAGGAGATAGGAGTCCTGTAGCAACTCAACTCCCAGGGCACTTAAGATGGAACTTTTTCATTCATTTATTTAGATTTATTTAGATTCCTGAGAGGAGCAGAGAGAACCACGCATGTTCTAAAATAAATGGTAAAGACTGGAGTACCCAAATCGTTGGAATAAGACTGATGAAGGCAGGGAAGACTGCTTTCACATTTGCTAACTGGTACCTCGTGAGTGGGTGATCACTCCCAAGTAGTAGATATGTGAAGTTAACCTTTTGCTCTGCTGTTAAATGTGAAGAGAAGCAGCAAAGCTAAGTGGAACAGGGCTTTCTGCAAATCAACACAGCAGACCTTTGTCAAAGAAAATCCCAAATGAGGCTGCCTAATCAGCAAGAACTGGCCCCTACTCCAAGTCTATGAGGGCAGAGCAAGGCTCTGCATTCTCAACACACTGCAGATGAGACTCAGTTCCTGAAACAGCGGCTCCCAGGAGAAGGTCATGTAAAGCAGAAAGACTGTCAGCAGTCCACTTGGTTATTCCTCTCATCTAGGCTTGTCACTTCCGCAACTTCCCAACTAGCTCCCCATTTATGCAAAGAACTTCTAAGACATCAAGTTCCCAACTTAGCTAGAAATTCCCTTGAAGTACTTCATATTTATAGTAGTAAACAAAAAAACCCCAACCCTAAACCCAATGTTTCAGGCTAATTATACATAGAACTCAATAAAAATAACTCCTGAAGTGTCGTCTTTATCAGAATGCAATACACTGACTGTTACTGTACAAATCACCTCTGAACTGGTGCAGAGATCTTTGACTAGTACCAGATGTCAGAGGGATGCCTGATTCATTCCTCCTTTTTACGAAGTTTAACTTTTGAATTGGCAATTCCCTGAGAGGACTATGTCTTTTTCCACTTTCAGTGAAGTTAAAAATAGGGTTGTTAATGTGAATTTCTTCTTTGAAAGAAGAGGAAAAAATATGGGAAATACTATTAGAATCTTAGGGGTTTTGTTACAGGCTAAGACACCTGCTTAACATTTACCATATGGCATTTTATATTGCATTAGTTGTATACAGGAGACTTAGAGTGTACATGAGTTTAACATCCTGTGGGAATGGAATCACAGCAACTTTTCTTTAAGAGTGTATCTATTACTTACACTATTATTTACACTTTACATAAACATATTTTTGAAAATTGTGTTGCCCTTACTCTTATCCACACAGTCTCACATCTGACATGTATTTTTCCTTGTTTGGTTATCTTTATTTTATATGGAATATTCATCATTATTTTAAAGTGGAATTTTCTATGAATGGATTTCACACACATTTCCCCACATAGGTCCTAATTTGACATGGAGGAAAATAATTTAAAAACAAAATTACCAACAGGACAGTATTCGGTTTTATTATAAAGACTAACATATTGTCATTAGAGTTGAACAGAATGTAGCATTTCTGTTCTATGAATGTTCTCAGAATAAGAAAACAATCTCACACAAACTCAATAAAACCCAAAGTCTTGCCCTCAACAACAACAAAATTGTCCATTGCTCAAAAGCACAATGATCTGTGACAGTTAGATTCAGTATGGATCTTGTTATAATAATTACTTAGTTATGCATACAAAAAGTTCCAATGGAAAATACTCAGAATGGTTTACATCTCTACAGCCAAACAGGAACAAGCGATTGGTACTACAATTTAGATTTCCAGGAAAAATCAGAGATTTGAATTTTGCCTTTCTGTATCCTATACAAGCACACAGACTCCCAGGCTTTTAACAATTCTTTGCTGAGTGAGTCTTTCAGTTTAGTGAGAAATTTAATTCATGCTGAAGTTAGTCTACCTCCTAAAAGTTTTCAGTTTAAGTAGAAATTTGGAAAAAAAGTACAATTAAATACATGGGAGACTCTCCAGTTTTAGCTGTTATATAATTTTCTAAATGATAATTTGTAAGTGTACATGTATCAAAGACGTCAGAAAACATTTAAAATACATAAACTATTAGATTTCTGAATCTGAGTTTCCACAAACAGGAAATATCCACAGTTTTTCTCCAAGTTGTTTCAAATTAGTGTTCCAAATTCAACTAGCTGAAGAAGGGTAGTTTGCATAAACTTATCTAAACAATTTATTGAACCAGAAATCTGGGCTTTCTATTTTTGCTTTTTATTTCCTGGAAGCAAAGCCTATTTTAGGATTAAAGAGGGAAAAGGAAACAAAGTTTACATTGAAAACATATATACTTTCAAATAAATTAAAGTATTTACAAACAATCTGGATACAGTAAAAGACTCCAAGATTTCTAGCAGGCTTAATTAATAAAGCTATTGCAACAAAGAGTCAATTTACCCCCTGAAGCATAGCCTAATGCTCCCAAGTCACTTAATCACAAATGTAAAAAGCTTATGGAGAAGATGAGACTATTTCAATGATCTTCATTACCTCTGAAAAGCTGATCTAAGACAGAGAGATATCTGTATAGATCAAATGATACCACCAGTTTCCAAATTTACTCTCTTCTGGTGACTGATACCCTGAAATGGTTCTTTGCATTGCACTAAAAAAATTGAGTTTTAAAGCATAAATTCATTTGTGATCTTAATTCTAGCCCAAGCTCAATTCCACTTTAGAAAGTGAGAGTAAAAAAAGGTCACATGGCTTCCTCAATAAATTAATTACATATCCGCATTCAGAATCATGGTCAGAACTTTTTACGCTAGTCACAAGTATATACTCAATTATTTTTTAATCTTGTTTACACTTTAAAGAGAGTATAGCTGAGACCAATAGAGTGATTTAACCCATTTTGTTTTCTTTCTTGTATACTGTTTAGGAAATTGAGCTGAATTATAGAACAAAGAAACTAATGATTAAATACTTCCACTTTGGGTGGCTAACTTGAAACATCTCTTAAAGCCCTGATTTTCAAAGTCAGAAAATCAATATTTTTATCAAATACAAGAGCCTTCAGGAAATGTTTGTTGATAACCCAAATGTTGAGACACTGAATTATTCCTAATCATAGGCTTTTATTTTCCTTTTTTGTAGAAGAGGATTTGTTTGCTAGATTTTGGCAGATTCTAACTGCACATGTATATCTAAAACAATAAGGTTGAAAAGGTGACTTGAGATCAAGATCTGGAGTGGCAGAGATTTGCAGACATAAGTGAGGATCTAATTTATCAGTATGCATGTTAAATAAACTCATGAAGAAATAGACCTTGGTGAGCCACTGGTGATAAATGATCCATATGACTGTATACCTAGAAAGAGGTCAGTTCATGCCCTGAAGTGCTGTTGATTGAAGGAAGATAGAAAAAGCATGAGAAAGAGAGAGAGCAGTCCAGATAACAGCATATTAAGGGTCATACAGAATGTTTATGACAGAGCTGGGAAGTAAATCACTTATCTTTGCTCTTTGGAAGAGGAGGTATCTGTCCATGCTTCCAGGCCAGGAGTGGGTACCAGCATGGTGATACCAGGAGGCTCAATCCACTTGCTTGGGTGATCTCCTTCCAGCCAGGGAAACCACCACCACCCCAGTCACCCTGACTGTTAAAGCAGGTTTGACTCTTGTGGTATTGTCAGAACAGGGTGGTTTATTGTCCTGATCAGGCTGCGGTGATCAAGCTTGAGGCTGCCCACAGGTACCGTTACAGTATTGATCACGTTATTCACATACCTCGTTACCCCTCCTGTTTCTTGACCCAGCTCTTTCCTATCTTTTCTTTGCCCCACTCTCCTCCTAAATAAGCAATACTTTTCCCCATCGATCCCACTTTTGCTGCATCCATATCCAAGTTTGGTATTTCTGATACTATTACCTACGTAATCTCAGCCTTATATGGTACAACAGATTCTGTTACACAGGTGTTGTCTGCCTTGCAAGGCTCTACTCCCCCGAAGTGTCTCTTCAGGTACCTTTGAAGTTTCACCTTTTCTCATTTGTTATCTGTCCTGTCCACCAGTTTCACACGTCACGTCCACATCCTGCTCAGTTAGCTTTACTGCGGGCCAGGGCAGTAAATATTAGCCACCTGCTCACAGTGTCCCTCTTCCCTTTATTCCTACATGTGATGATGGAAGGAAAAGGAGAGGGCTCAGTGCAATTCTGAGTCCAGCCTGATCTTCTCTGTCGACAGATTACACCTAGTCTAACTTCACAGACATACAGTGAGCACAGAATCTTACCGTCAATTTTATGTTTCCTTTTCAGAGTACAGCTCTACTGCTGAGGCCAAAATCTGCCTTTGTAATTAGCCTTTTGGCTGTCATTGCTATCAAATAGCAGCCAGGCAGAAGTATCTAACAGGGAATAAAGCTTCAGATGAACCATCTAAGCCAATTGTTTCCTAGGACCCTAAGATACAGCAGTTTTTAATTACTCTGCGGGGTTGATTGTCATATTCTTACTATAGGATTTGGAAGGGAGAGAAAAGAGGCAGTAAAATAGCAGAAACAGCTTCCAAAGCACTTAATGAAATGGAGGAAAGAATAAGCAACATAAAACAATGGAAGGAGGTGCTTATTTTTCAAAGCAAGAGGCTTATAGGAAAAATAAGAAAGGGGTAACAGGAAGAAAAAACAGAGATAAACAGCATAAGATGGATAGCATTGCTGAGATTGATTGTTCACAAACAGGGTGTCAAACAGACAACCCAGAGAGTCTATTTTACCTCTATGTTCCTGAGTCACATAAACAGAAAGTGGTAAGAGGAGTAAAACGAAACTGAAATCAAAGATGTGTGATAAACAGATTTCAACAGCATTTCATCCTCTACCATATTAGAAGAACTGTTTGTTGAGAAGATTCTCGTAGGACAGCAACTATGAACTGACCTTCCATTTCTCCAATAGGAAGGAAGGAAGGAAGGAAGGAAGGAAGGAAGGAAGGAAGGAAGGANAAATTTTTTACTAATATTGTCAGCTGGAAAGAAAATTTTCAAAATGGTACTGCCTTGGGTCTGCCAGATAATCCCAGGATTTCTCTGGTTTTGCAGGCATGCGGACTAAGAGAGACAGGAGAGAAATTATATAAACCTATACATTTTGTCTGATCACGATACTATGCTATTTGTATGTCCAAAACAAGGAGATAATTTTTGCCATTAATAATGCATTTACATATGCGTTTACAAACTTAAAGGGCTATGTAGGTGTTGGACTTAGCAATCATAGAGCTGAAGCTTTTGTATATGACACAATCTAGTACTCACTGGAATAACATTACAACAAATTCAACACGCGGTAGGTTGAACATCATAGCACAAATCTTCAATACTCTTAGGTTTTACAACAGCACCTAGGTATTATGGTGATTGGCATTCTGTGTGTCCAAAACAGATTAAATACTCTGTTCAATGTGTCAAGTCAGTTTGCAATGCAAAGCAGATGTATATTTGCTTTGGCTTCTGCAACCAATATTTAAAATAGAAACTGGGAAGCTGATGCAGAGAAATAACATTTTAACATTCAATTTCATTTTACTGCTTTGTCCCTATTTAAGCCTTCATTTCAACAGTAATGACTGTACGTAGTTGTTTTTTTTTTAGTATCTCCTTTCTTTAGCATAGAATTAAAAGTGCTCCTGTTGGAGCAGAACAAATATAGATTAAAAAACTAGGAAACAAAGAGTTCTTTTGCATCTCACATCTCTAAATCCATAACACTTTGTTAGAAGCCTCATTTATTTTAATAAAAGGTATTCTGTAGAATCTACATCTTCCAATGCTAGAAATCACAAGGATCTTGGAAAAAAGTCAGTATTATAATACTGTACATAATGGCTATAGCTAAATCACAGAGTTTTTGGCAAGATTCATAAAACAAATTAAGATGGACAAATGTTTTACAGATTCATTCTCAAATCGTTTCAAATTGACAACTACTGTCCCTCGGTGTTTCGAATCCAACTTTAACGTACACAAAAGTTGTTGAGTCACACAAATGGGAAAATTTTAAAAATAACCCATCTTGACAAAACCTCTAATCCTCAGGATGGCACATTTTTACTCTTATGTGTTCTCTGGCTTGATCAGATCCCAATCCTGTTTCTATTAAATTTCCCAGTAAAAATCCCTCCTCTTCACCTCAGTGGATTTTAGTTTTCTAACATGTAATATTGATAAATGTGGGCCAGAAATTGTCTGTGAAACACCTGAAAATACAGTAGTTGCAGTTGCTTCCAGTCATATTATAATAGGAATCAGGAAGTTATTTCCTCGACTTTTTTCCCCCATTTGTACTGAAACCAGTAAAGTAGCTGCAGGGATACTTCTGACTGCATTATGAAGCAAGATCATTAAAATATTAAAAATGCAAATTTTGATCAGGAACATGTATTTACAGACACTCTGAAGCCTCTGAGAAGTCTTTTCCAAATATTCCACATTTTGTGACCAAATATTATGTTTTTAATTCAGTCAGTTCTTGCTGAGAAGAATACTGGCAGAAAAGCAGTATTATTCCCTATCATTCAGGAGAACTTGTTCTTTATTCCTGATCAAATGTCAAAAAGTCCTGATCTTCCTTTCTCCCACCAAAACAAACTGGATGTAAATTAGAGAAAAAATACACTGTTCTATCTAGATCACAGAATCTTTTGGTTGGAAAAGACCTTTAAGAT
>VYZW01017408.1:1136-24092 GCA_013401315.1 Balaeniceps rex
TTTCTCTAGCTATTAATACCTTCTATATACCTAGCAAGTCCTGCACCTTAATACCTAGTGACTAGTAACTATTAAATATGTTTCCCACACTGGGATGGAAAGAAAGGGAAAGGAGAAGGACAAAGAAGGTAACACCATTCTTAATGCCTTTTCCCACTACTGTAAACTCATTTCTACAGTGATAGATGTTCCTCCATAAAGACAATAATCTTCCATGTATGAAGCTTTACACTACATACTCACTACACTTACTTTTTTTTTCTAAGTATTTCTGCCTTTTTCTCTCCTCACAGTATAACATTGCCCTGCTTCTGCTTATTTGCCAGCATTTAGTAAAAAAAGCTGTAAATGAACTTTCTAATAGAAGAAGTTAAAAAGTCAGTGATCAGATGACTATGCAGAAGAGACTCCTCCTCTACTACATGGTAGAAGCATTTGGAATACATTTTTGAAGCTTGGGGTTTTTTTGAGTTTTGCACATCAATAACATATGTTGACGTGTTCTACTGAACGTGCGTCCTGAAAGCAAGTGTGCTCTTCTGTAGCTATCGCTCTTGATGTGTTTTCCCTTTATGTTTTAACTCAATTAACTTTAATCATTAAACAGTACAATAATTACAGACATAGATTGCATGCATTTCTAACTGTTTTTATAATTAGTTTGATAACTAGCTTCAGCTTAGGACAGCCACTACGGAACACAGCATCCATAGAGGTTCCATCTTAGTGTTGCATACCTGTGCTGAATAAGAGAAATTGTAGTTGGCCAGATAAGGAATTGGTTCTGAATACTAAAAATATATCAAGTCCCATGTCTGAAAAGTTAGGGAATTTCATATTATTTTCTTCCTAGCACCAGGAGATATGAAATATAAATGTTCCAAAAATTACATCTAATACACAGGGAAATAAATTGAGGATTTTACAAAGTAATTACATGGCTATTGGGGATTTACAGCACTGAAAATGAAGTGAGAACACAGCCCATTACATATGACATGTTGTAGAGTCAAAACAGTAAATTGTTGGAAACTAAATTTCTTGATCATTACAGAAAAGAATCACGTGACTGTACCTCTCACCCCACACTCCCTATATTGTTTTTTATCCCTTTGCTTATACATTAGTGTCAGACTCCTTTCCTACAACTCTCTTCTGAAAGGGACACATTAAAAATGCATAAGGTAGAGATTTATACACTGAATTACACCTGCTATTAACATATAAATTTTATTAAAGCAGAACAGCTGTCTCATGCTTACCTTTGATTTTCCCTTACTGTAACAGGCTCTTTTAGTAGCTTCATCACATTGCCATTCCACTGCCTGCAACCAACAGGAATTAGTTAGAAATGCAGGGAACACAGAAATATAAACCTCAGAGCTATCTAAGCCCATGCTTGAGATATGTGCTTCAGGCATACTGATGATTAGCTGTGGGTGACTCTATCCATAATCGCCTTACAAGCTTTTTCTCCTTAGAAATGTAGTTTTGCTGCTGATGGTTTTTCAGTGTCTTAATCCGAAGTGAAGCTGGCCATCCCCATGATTCACTGTACCTACAGCTACAGGAGAAATAACCACAATTACATTTGATGCTATTTATCCGCTTTTGTATGAGTCTTATTAAGGTAAGCAGTTAGAAACACAGAGAAAGGCTGACCCCCTCTCCCCAGCAGAGTTGGGCTGCGTCAACACAGCATCTGAGGTCAGCTCTGCTGAGAGACCTCACGCTGTAGGAGAATGTGCCCTGTTGCTGTTTTTGCAGTATTTATCTCAAGCATCAAATGGAAATTCTGGTTTCTCAAGGTATGATGGCAGCACTAATCAGAAGGACTAAAACATCCATTCAGAGAAAGGAGCAATGGGCAGACACATACAAGACAACAGTGAAATGGAGCACTGCAAAGCAGAAGCAATTTATCCTCATTTTTGAGCTGTCTCTCTGCTTCAACAGATTTATGCCAGGACTCTAACACCTAGCCTGCATTACTACAGTTTCACTGCACGACTTAACTCCAATTATTTCCATATTTAACATTCAACAGCTATGACTTACGAACTCTATTGTTCAGTGGAGCAGGTCGTATGCTTGGTGTTTATGTCCCAATACATGTACATATTTGAATACCTGTATATGCTGTGTAGTCAGAGTGCGTTTTGAATCACCCTGCAATTCTTTCACTTTGACAGTGCACATCCATGTGTTCTTAGGATAAAAATGCCACAAAGCACTATACATTTTATCAGGAAGAATTGAGATTTCTAAACTAACCACTGCTGCTTAATTACTGAAACTGCAACTTTTTCATTTTTATTTACCAGGAAATAATGAAAGACCATTCATTCAGATTTAATACAGGTAATTTTTTGTACCTGTCTTTTAATGGAGACCATATTAATAGCAAGTAGACTCTATAATTAATAAAAATAACAGGGTGAAAGCCTATTTAAACTAAAGGGGAAAATGCTTTCAGAGTATACTATGCAGTACTCTTTGATTTGTGTTTCAAGAAGCCCAAGAATGAGCTTTTTCATTTCAGGGGGGGGAAAAAAAAAAAAGACTTATAAAAACTAACGCCATTAGTTCTATTTCTCCACCCCAAACCTTCTCATTTACAGTGTTTGCTTTTGCAGATGAACAATTAGAGCATATTGGGGAATAGATTGAAAACTTCTGGAAGAATCCACTTGTGAATGACCCTAGAGTTTATAACAAGCTGTATCTAGCAGCATGAAAGAAACCTCACACTGAGTTAGATAAAAAAGCAGCAATGACTTAACTCTTTTGACTTTGTAATGCAAAAGGCGATTTACGTCCATAATGGAAAATCCCAGTACAAAAGACTGCTCTTGGATGACCACTGTAAATTCCTAATCCATTAGGACACCCTGAACCTATGTGTTATATGGCACTAGATACAAGTATCTGGTACTGAATATATTATCTTTAAACAACATAAAAAATTTCAAATGCCTGGAGAAACACAAGAGTTACCAGTAGGAGGTCAGAGTAGAAAGATTTAGTGGAATACGGGTGCTTAAAAGGAAGGTTTGAAGGAAAGTTCTTGCCAAAACTGAACTGAGAATATGCCAAGCATGAACAGCAGGAAGTAAGCAGACAGAAAGATTGGATTAAAGATAAAATGTTTATCAATAAATCAATTTTCACTGACAAAATACCCAGCTTTCAACTGGCTCTAAGTCCACGGTAAAAGAGTGGAAGGAGAAGGATGTGAAATGCAAAAAATTACAAAATGTCACAAATCAAGCAAATTAAGTACATTTTTCAGGCACTGAAAGTTTTGGAAAAGAAAACCAACAGACTTTGGAAATGGGAAATTCCGAAGCCAAAAGTGGCAGTTCTTCAAGCTTTCCATGAAATCTGAGAGAAGCATACAATGCATCTCTGCAAGCAGGTCATGGTTGGAGAATCCGGGAACTCCAAGCACATAATAATGCAAGTAAAATTTAAGACAAGTCAGGCAGAAGCTTTATTAACTTCGATCATAGTGGGATCACTGGGACAGCGTCTCCCCCTCTCCTCTGCCAAGTGATCACAGAGACCCTGCCTATATACTGTTTCGGAAAAAAAGAAAGAGGTGAAGAAAACCAATAATTTCAATGTTAACAAAACCAGGTATCCATACCTGGGAGGGATGGACTCCTTAAGGAGCTTGCTAACTGCCACACTTCTAAGAAGGAATCAAACAGTAAATAATGTGACAATACAGAGATATAGCTCTTGGTGGAGCCTGTGGGAGTGGCACACCCAGTATTACCTTAGCTCAGAAGTGGTGAGTTGGAAAAAATCACAGACTGTTAGCTCTCAGTCAAATGTTCTTTTAGTTAGGATAAACATCTTAGCCAGACCTCTCAAATCTTAAATAAAGATTTTACCACCACATCACAAAACCACTAATACCATTATTAGCACAACTGAAAATAAACTCTCTTCTCTTTCTTTGACATCCATGAAATGCATAGATTAAAACAGATATTAAATATTAAAACATTATGTAATATTTCTGGATACCATAGTTAACAGCACATACAAGAACCCAAATAGAATAAACTACTGTAACCATATATAAATACACATGCTTGCAAGCTAACCAAATGGCAAACTCTCTGGGAAAACCCTGTTCATGACAACATATGCCAAAGGACTAATATTGTCTGGACAAGAAATAAGTGCAGACATGCTGGTGACAAAGCTAAGTGCCATCTTTGAAACGAAGTGTACTTCTAGTCCTATAGCCCTGGGTTCCACTGCTGGAGGAGACAATAACAGAGCAGGCTGCAAATGAAGAATATTAGAAAGGCACCTGAAGAGAGCTGAGTAGTTCAAACTGTTGTGCTTTGGTCCCTAAGGCTAATGCATACATATGTCCTACTGCCGATTAAATGAAAAGAGCAGGTATAGACAAACATTTCTATATATAGCTAATTTTTTTCTTCTAATCTTCAGGAAATTTGGGGGAGTTTCTCACAAAATGGAAATTCAGATATGCAACACAGCCCACTGGTAATATATAGGCAGCAGTCAGGTGGAGAACTCCTCAAGTTAAATGTCATTTCAAGGTGGAAAAAAAGAGGAGAAAAATGTGTCCTGAATCTTCAGCACATAAAGACAAAACAGAATGTCCCAACAGGATAATAACAACGTGGTTTTTGTCAGTAGATGATTAAGACTTAAAGTTTTAATTCTTAAAGACCAGACAGACACATACAGATTGTGTTATTTTAGAAAGCAAGTGCAAAACCAGGTTTACATAAAGATGTTACTGTTATCCACTGCTTGTGTTAAATTGACGTATTCTCCTGCTTCATATTGTTTGCTAATATTTCCATGAAGTTCAGATGAGCAGTGCAAATATGATATGCATACCATGTTGGATATTTGATTCACTATGAAGGCCTACACAGCTGAAGTTTATCCTGTTAGGATCTGTTCTTTCCTACATTTCTTAATAAGAAGCTCCAATTTTCACATGGCAAAATACAATCTTCAGCATTCTGTGTACTGTTTTTAATTAATATTACAATTCTACTTAAGCTGGCAACAAAATTCATTGAACCAAATTATAGACACTCAAGTTTGTTCACTCTGGGGAAAGAGGAAACAGGGATTTGAATGTCAGTGCTAGAGAAAATAAGGATGGGTAGTACATCAGCTACTGCTACGCATCTCCACAAAGAGCATAGCTGCATAGGTTAAGGAGTAGGGTTTAAGGCAGCACATCAGTCTGTTTCTGATAGCAAGCTGACACTATTTACAGTGGCATGGCTTTTACAAATCCTGCTATCAATACGGTCTTTCAAGTACCTCTATAAATTCAATGCCTTGGCTTAGTTTGTTTCTAATTTCCCAGTCTTCAGCATAACTACATTCTAGTAGACGTAAATCAACCTTAATTATGTAACAGTCACCAGTAGAGCAGTGCAAAATGTTTGCAGTGAGATTTTTAGCCCTGTGAAAGTCAGTGTAGCCAGCTCTGAAGACTGAACTTGACAGGTATGACTTGAACTTCACCCAGTGTAGTCAGATGAGGAAGTCACAGTTCGCTTTTGAACACATACTGTTTTCTTCAATTAAAAAAAAAATACACAAACCACAAAGCTCCATATAGATTTGACATAAAATCAGACTGAACAGAAACATGGCTTTGGTGTACACTTAACTCTAAGTTTGAACTCAAGTTTCAAACTGGTGGCAGACATCTTTTTGTAAAAGCTCAATTGTAAATAACTACATCAGTGTTTTAAACATTACATCATTGATGTACGTAAAGTGCCTCAAAAACTTCAGATTAAATCCCTCCTGGCATTTTCAAGGGGTAGTGGGAGGATAGAAATTCGAGACAGAGAGGAAACAAATTCCAACTCAAGCTATATAATGAAACTATTATCTTCAAAATGAAGAAAAATATACACCTAATACCCATCTATGTGTAGTGGGTTGACATTGGCTGGACACAAGGTGCCCACCAAAGCTGCTCTATCACTCCCCCTCCTCAACTGGGCAGGGGAGAGAACATATAACAAAAGTCTTGTGGGTCAAGATAAGGACAGGGAGAGATCACTCACCAATTACTGTCACGGGCAAAACAGACTTGAATTGGGGAAAATTAATTTAATTTATTACCAATCAAATCAGAGTAGGATAATGAGAAATAAAACCAAATCTTAAAACACCTTCCCCCCACAACTCTCTTCTTCCCAGGCTCAACTTCACTCCCATGTTCTCTATCTCCTCCCCCTGAGCAGCACAGGGGGACGGGGAATGGGGATTGTGGTCAGTTCATCACAAGTCGTCTCTGCTGATCCTTCCTCTTCAGGAGGAGGACTCCTCACACTCTTACCCTGCTCCAGCGTGGGTCCCTTCCACATGGTGCAGTCCTTCAGGTACAGACTGCTCCAGCGTGGGTCCCCCATGGGGTCACAAGTCCTGCCAGCAAACCTGCTCCAGCATGGACTCCTCTCTCCACAGGTCCACAGGTCCTGCCAGGAGCCTGCTCCAGCATGAGCTTCCCACAGGGTCACAGCTTCTTTCCCATGTCCACCTGTTCTGGCTTGGGGTCCTCCATGGCTACAGTCCTTCACGAACTGCTCCAGTGTGGGTCCTTTCCACAGGGTGCAGTCCTTCAGGAGCAGACTGCTCCAGCATGGGTCCTCCACAGGGTCACAAGTCCTGCCAGCAAACCTGCTCCAGCATGGGCTCCTCTCTCCACAGGTACACAGGAGCCTGCTCCAGTGCAGGCTTCCCACGGGGTCACAGCTCTAGCGTGGGGTCCTCCATGAGCTGCAGGTGGATATCTGCTCCACCATTAACCTCCATGGGCTGCAGGGAGACAGCCTGCCTCACCATGGTCTTCACCACGGGCTGCAGGGGAATCTCTGCTCCGGTGCCTGGAGCACCTCCTCCCCTCCTTCTTCACCAACCTTGGTGCCTGCAGAGTTGTTTCTTTCACATATTCTCACTCCTCTCTCCAGCTGCAGTTGCGCAGCTTTTTTTTTCCCCCTTCTTAAATATGTTATCCCAGAGGCGCTACCACCGCTGCTGATGGGCTCGGCCTTGGCCAGCAGTGGGTCCGTCTTGGAGCCGGCTTGCATTGGCTCTATTGGACATGGGGGAAGCTTCTAGCAGCTTCCCACAGAAGCCACCCTGTAGCCCCCCTGCTACCAAAACCTTGCCATGCAAACCCAATACACTATGTTAAGTTAAAAATTACAGTACTAAAACGAATCATATTGATACCTGTGAATATGGAAATGTCCTGTCACTTTAAACTGACTAGAGCTGTGGTGCAACTGATGTAACTAGATCCTTGTAGTTTTGGGAGAAATCAGAAAGACTCCAAGATAAGAGACTCCTAAATAACCTTGCTTTGGACAGCTCGGCCCTGGGAGAGCAGATGCACGGAACCATGAAGATAAGAGAACTGCAGGACAAAACCAAAACCGGACCAGACCATCCTTAAGAGACATAATATACTTGATCTTAGAACTGAGTCTGCGCAAAAGCAAAGGTCAGCAAGCAGACACAGTGACGAAGAGTATATCCTTCATCTAGAGACCCCTGACGACCACCCGGAGGTGTCAATAGGCATGCGCAAAGGACATCAGCATATGATAATGACTTCCCAGAAAAGTAATGAATATGTAGATCATTTCTCGGAAAAATAATGAACATGTATGTATAATTTGTATATAGGCTATGCAATTAACCCCTTTTGGCACGCACATTAGGAGGAGCGATCCCCTGTGCGCCCAGCGCTGTAATAAAGAATACCTGCTTAATAGTCAGCCGACTATTGAGTCCTGATTTTCAGCTTTTCACGGCTTCAATATTCTTTGGAACAACAAATATATTTCAGTAACTTCTCTGTTTGGATAAATGATAAGAGTCTTGCTTAAAAGTTAAAACTATTGTATCTTCTGCAGACAAACTAAATAAATGCAAAGAAATTAGCTCCAATGGAAACCAAAAGAAAATCTCCAATCTAAACTGATTTATCCAAATACCTCAGAAGAACACTAAAAGAGAATCATGGAAAATGTAGAAGCAGTGAACAATGTTCACATGTCCCTTCCATTTAAGAAATAACTGTCAAGGGGTTCTCTTCATGCCCAACATGCACCAACAAAGTAAGTCCCCAGGCAAGACATCTGGAGGTCACTCCCAACCTAAATTATTCTATGACTTTCCAGAAAAGTTACAAAATACAAAAGGGCGGGGGGGGGAACCTAAGTAATTAACTTTAATATAGCCCCTTTATACAATTATAACTTTAATCAGTAAATGCAGACAGGATATTGAAATTTGAACACAATCAAGAAAGGACTTGTCAACTAGAATGTGTTAGGTGAGATATGTATTAGTTGTACTCACAGGTCAACAAGAAACACATGGCTTTCACCTACAGTGGAAGCTGCACACGTAATTGGGTACAATCAGATCTCCTGGAAGAACTATGCCCCTATAGCTACACAGATACTCATAACATATACATGTAGACAGGTACACATTCATATGTATTTTTATATATGAACTTCTCTGAAATGTAGAAACAGAATGTACTATTACATTTCATAGAGAAAGAAGTTAATTAGTCAAGAACCGAAAAACGAACAGAACAGTATTCCAGACAGATGGTCCAGCACTTCTTAGGCAGATGGCTCTGCTAATTAGATACTGGCAAAAATAACATTAAAGAAGATGCTTTAATTACACAATGCCAAAAATTAACAAGTACATGATATTTCCTTTTTTTTTTTTTTTTTTTTTTTTTTTTTTTTTTTTTTTTTTTTTTTCATTATCTGCTTGCTTTCATCTCTTATATCCTGTATTTAAACAACACTCTGGGGAGTTGGGGTATAATGGCACTAACCATAATAATATATGTCAACAAACATGAGTAATATCACCTTATTGTTCACATCAGTCCAGCAATGGGATGACTTCAAAAAGTTGTGACTTGTTTGGCGAGGGTGTCTTGCAGCCTGCCTAATTAGCTCTCAATGAACATGTATGCTGGAGTCCAAAAGCTGAGTTTAAAGAGGCCATAAAGAAAACCCCAGGATCGTAAACGCAAAGAAAGAATGTAGCCACAGAGAAGTATACCAGCAAGACATTAGCAGCAAATTAGCAGCCACAGAGTTAGTGGTGGTTTTGATGGTTATCAGAAATTTTAAGGCATGCTTTTGTATAATGACATCCTTGCTTCCACCAAATATGTAAAGCCACTTAAGAAAAATTTATATGTCTCTATACTTCAGAGGAACCATTTTCCTTTGTTTCCACAGAGTCATGACCCCTCATCCTTGCAGCCATTATTGCTGGAGCTGTCTATCTTGCCAATAGGCTCCTGACAAACATTGGAGAGTGATCACCCTCTGTGGAAAAACTACAGTAAAATATTAAAAAGGGACTTCCCTTTAACACAGCTTTCCCTTTTGGCTCACCAAAAAGGACAAGCTGGTTTCTGGGGACTAAAGGCTTTCATATGAAGTGATAGGCCAGCAGCTCATACAAGAAGTCCAACACCGTATGGACAACTTTACTAATTGGCTACAGTCACTGCAGTATCTTGCCACCATTTACTGCATGTAACAGGCAGTTCTCCTGGGAATAACATTATGTGTGTTTTCATTTGTTCAGAACCAGCTTTTACTGTTCATCCACAGCTAGAAAATTACAGTTTCTTATAAAGTAAGCAGTGTGAAATATATGAAAATAAACATCAAATCATGCTCGAATTTTCCAGGGTTTGGAATTCAATAAGAACTGAGATCCTCTGATAGATACATAATTCCATACTTAAACCAAGTAATACATGAAGCTTTATATGGCTTCAAGGAGCTGATGTCAATTTCATTTCAAATATACTGGCCTGAAGTATATAAAAAAAGTGAGGAGAGAAGTACATACCCTGCCAATTCATGAAGTAGCCAAAATTTTAGCTTATTTTATTGACTATGCAAATAAATAGTTGTTGAAAACTGTCAGAATTAATATGATAAAATTAAAAGAAAAAGTTAAACATATTAGAGAAGAATTTAGAGTTACTAAGTCTGTCACAAACCCTCAGTGTTGGGCTACTCCACTGACTTTAATGACACATGACTGCCCAAGACTGAACTTTCAAAAATGCCACCTACCCATCTACCTGTGCATTCCTCTCTTTGTCTTCTGCAAAGATTTCTAAATGTCACAAAACATCCATTTGGTTTATATTTAACAGAGACAGGTTTCTAGAGGAAAATGCAGTTCCAAACCTGGAAGTTAGCAACTCAAAACTTGAGTATCTTCGGAACTAGAGTTTTTAGTCCTGCTCCCAGAGAGTTATTAAAAAAAAAACCCTGCTGCACTGTGACTTGACTTCCACAGTTTTGAATGTTCCAATCTGGCATTTTGAGGTTTTTGCAGTTTTTATGAATATTTAAAAATTGAATCCAGGATTGTGCTGAAGGGGTAAAACGACAAAATGTTCTTGCATTACCAAACTTGGCAGCCATTCAGCAGGTAGGAATGAGATTTCATAACATATTTTTAATGCACATTCTGAAGTTATACTACATACAGTAAATTTAATGTATTGAATAAATTACATGTGAATTCTTTAAGATTTAACATCTGTGTTAGCACACTGAGTTTTAAAGCATTTCCTGCTTTTTGGCAAATAAGATTGATTTTAGTAGGCTCCAAGACCTTTTGAAAGCAACACTTCATTTTCTTTTTTTACAAATAGTGTTGTAAACTTCTAGGTGCTGATGAGAAATGTCAGTATTCTCTTTATTTCAAGGAAGGGATAGGTACTTCAATGTAATTTGATACTCCTCAACCCCCTAGATTAAATAACAAAGTGGAAAAAAGAGTCCCCTGGCACTGGAGTGCCACAAGACATTGGTTTGGACCTTGAGCCTAGGCAGGCAGAAGTTTATTTTCCTGTACACCTGCTCATTGCCACTAAGAAACATGGAAATGGGAAAGGAGGAGGCAGCACGAGAAGGTGTGCTATCTTGCCCCATGCTAACTTGCTGTTCAAGACAGCCATGCTGGTGTGGATGTGTGACTAAAGAAGTAGCCCAGCAATCAGCGTTCCTTACCTTTCAGCCACAGACAGTCAAGGAAGGTATGACACTTCAGAAGACTGTGCAAATCAAAAACCTTCCTCAAATAATTTCTGAGAGGCACAGTCAACATACTGTATCTTGCCCCTGAGATGTCAAAGACAGCTGTATTATAGCTTCCAGATATGAGCTCACAAAAACAGAGGAACTTGAGAGATATGGTGGAGGATGAAATTCATAACATCTTCTAAGTCATACTGAATAACGGAGACTACAGAAAAGAAATCTTTGTATTTCTATATGTACATATATAATTTTGTACATAATGTCTCATTAGGAAAAGAATAACAATTTTATCATAATTTTCATTTGTCTTGTTTACTTATTTATTCAAATAGTTTTGCCATTAGGGTTTAGTGATGGCAGACTTGATTCTATTCTTAGTAATACACATGTATAGTTCTAGAGAAAATATTACAGTGACTTTACAGTAATTGTTATTTATAATAATGAAAATATTTTGAAAAGTTAGCCTAATAATGGCATCTTACAAGACAGTAAAGAGACAAAAATTGCTGAAGGAACTTTAACATATGTATATGTCCATTAAATATGCAACCAAATCAAGGTAAGATTTTAGACAAACAAAAGCAGAGAGAAAGCAGAATGCTAACAACAGAAGAAATGTAAGAATCACCAATTTGTACAGCTTGTACAGTGAAAAGCAAGTGAAGAAATAAATGGTTCAACAGCAGTGAGATAGAAACATGAGATTTTCTACATCCTTCTAGTTAAATTAATTGACCAGAAAGGTGATTTTGGAAAATCAAGATTAATTTTTCTTCTTGCCATTTAAGAATAACACATAGATATCTAAGACATTTAGAAAGTGGATGGGGCAAAACAGAACACAGTAAGAAAACCACCACCAAATTTCCAAAGAGTTGGCAACAGGGCTGATGGCAGCGCGACTGACAGTTCACTCAGGGAAAGAAGAAACAAAGTTATTTTTATTTTGGTTATGTTTACTTTAAAATAATTGGATTTAATTTGACAAATGCTAAGATAATCTGAGAGAAAAACCAGCAAGAATATAAAGAATAAAAAGTAAAGAGGCACATAAATGAGTGTCAACACATAGATAATATTGTTAGCTGCGGAGAAAATGAAAAAAAGAACAGTAAACAGAAAAATTCTCTTTAAAAACAAAGAGCAAAAGATGCTTATTAAAACAGGAAAGCTTGAACCTATAGCTACTACGAAAATCACTGGAGTGTAACTGCACTGTTAAGTTATACAGAAATTAAGGGTGAGAAAGATAAATAGGAGCATCAGGACTAAGGAGAGTATCTGCTCAGAATAGGAAAAGTCTTCAAGAGAACATAATGTACTCCAGTTGCAATGGCAGGAACAGAGGGAACAAGGAGGCCCATAATGCAACTTTAAATCACAATTTCATCATGAAGATTTGAGATAATGGTAAGACTATGAAAAAGCCTGAATGTAAGTTTAGTTTTCTTTTTTTTTGTCACAAGTGAATGGTCTAGAGTAATGTCGACGACACACAGAGCTTTTCACCTCCAGGTTATGTGTTAAACATCATTCAAGTTATTAATCAGTGGAGGTCAGTGACATCTGGTAACCTAGTATTAGCTATGTGAAATGAGCGGGTCATTTCTATCCAATTTCTAAAAGACAAACATTCAGATCCAAATGAATAATAATTGGCCATTTTTGCAGAGACAACAGAATGGTGGCTCAAAGGGAAAGAAATACCTCTGTATATATATAAAGGTGTCTACCTCATTCCATGTTGACAAGGAATCTTGGAAAAGCAGTCACTGAAACAATCATCATCATCATATCTTAACAATTTGTCTCCAACCTTTTCCCCTCATATTTCCCTCCCTGCTGACCTCATATTTCAGCATACGTAGGACAGTTGTAGGAAGCTCTAGTCAACATTTAGACTCAGCCTAAGGATTCCAGCCAATGTGCTCCGAAGAAAACATCAACGAACAAGATGTGATAAAGGGGGATAAGTTTTGTGCCCCTTTGCGCACTTGCTGCTAGAGGGTACGTTGCAGGTAAAACACTCTAGAGCTGGGGAATTTTATTTGACTTAGGTTATTGCCAACCACCACAAATCTCAGTCCATCAAAACTCCTCTGGTAAGGAAGGTAAGTCATTGAGTATGGTTTCAGTTTCCTCAGTGGATGATCTCCACTACCAATTGACTGGATTCTTAATGGAAGAGAGACAAAAAAAAAAAATCATTACTTTCTAAGAGTGTTTAAAAGATTAAACTGACAATTTGTATTTCAGACTGAGATTAAATTTTTATAAATTTGATAAATTATTAACAGTTGTTTTAAACCTCAGAAATCTGCTATAAATGGTCATGAACATATTTGTAAAAAACACTACTGACGGACCTATGTAATCAAATGTAACCTATTATCTGACAGACTGAGTAATCACTTATAAACGATAGGTTGACTGCGTAACACAGTCAATTAATCAGTAATTAGAATGCTAAAAAGTATTTATGCAATGAAACTGATAGCCTTTCAGTATATGCCCTTGTTACTCAGTGATTATTTGCTGTGCACTCAAACTCACAGTGACAGGTGAACCTCTGATGATTTTTGCAAAAGAGCTATTGTTCTAAAATCAAAATGGAGAAGGGGAAAAACAATCACAGTCTGTGTGAAGTGATGCCTGGTGTACAGACTGGGAATTCTGTATTTGTTATTACTGCATGATCCATTAGCATTAGAGGATCATGAACAAAGAAAGAGAAAATAGTTCATAAAACACTGATGCCTAGCTAAATGTATCAGATGCTTTGTGAAGAGTTTTACTGATGAGCTCCTAGATATTTCTACAGTGATAGTAATTTGGCAGTTGTTTCTAACTGCATTCTTCCTTTGCAGTTTTTCAAGTAGAAAAATCCCAAATATTTGTGAAAAAACATCACATTTCCCCAAAGACCCATGTCTGCACTTCTAAATAACACAGTCGTCTTTGCTGGCACTTTTCTGGAAGCTATAGAGGGAGAAGGTAGCCATGGGGGAACACACCAAGCAAGGTAAAACCACTGGTATCATAGATGAGACAGAACCTCGAAGAGCAACACCCACACCCATGAAATAAACTGGAAGGTTAATAGGCCCTTAAAACTGATGACAGAAAGCTCAAATCTCAATTTATATCAAAAAAGTCAAAGTAAAGGAGCCCTTAAGTGTTGACAAAGTATCTCCTAAATTTCAGTGACACACACAAATTTTAGTAGCAATCTCACACAGGGAGCCTAATAGAAGAAATTTACTTCTGAACCAGCTGTGTGATGTACTCCTCCTCCTCCTCCTGTAGCCTTTTTTTTTCCATTTTTCATGGTTTAGAAACCCTTTGATTGCTGCATTGGAAGAACAATATTCTACTTTGGTATTTTTCTCCCAGAAACTGAAAGCTCAGTGGAGGTAGCTATAAAACCGTGATAAATAAAGCTCATTCAACAGGATGCCCAGTGCAACTGTTAATAAGGCAGTTCTATGCAGCCATGGGGCTCTTATTTCTTTTTGCAGATGCCATCAGCTTTCCCCCATCAAATTATACCTTATTAACAATTTGTCCCCTGATGGGTATGTTATAGCTCTTAGCTTTTTAACACTGGTTTATATTGGATACTAGTTTAGCATTATAAACAGAAAGTAACAAAGACTTTTTCATTACTAGGAATTATTTCTTAAACGTTCTCCTGTGCTTTTTCTGCTGAAGTCAGTCCTTTGAAGTCAGTGTTCCGAATCCCAGAGCTTTTACTATAGCGAAACACTCCAAAATCAAAGGGAGTTTTGTCTAAGAAGAACAGAAGAAAGGCTAGAAATTGTAAACATTCTCAATATTCACTATAGAAAAGGGACTGCTTCTGCACAGTAGCTTATAAAAGGAAACCCCCTTAGCATAATGCCTGAAGAACTGAAGAACTTTAGAACTAGACCAAAGTCTATTCATTTATAGCTCTTACTTTCCTGTGAATAGTGAAATGGGTTTGAAACTCAGATCAGGCTGAGTGCACCTCTACAACGCTGCAAAGTCAAAAAGCTTCAAAAACTCAAAATTAATTTCCCATTTTAAGTGTAAGGTATATCAAAATAAAGATTTCTCAGTATTCTTGAGGGAAAAAATAAAGGATAATCTTTACCTCTGATTAAAAAAAAAGAACTTTGTAAAAAAAAAAAACACCACTGGATTTGTATTTGGCTTAAAGTGCAGGGAGGAATATGTATGATTTTAAAACAATTCAATTGCACAAACATTTTCTTAGCATTTCTCCACAATAATCAGTGTGATGCACACTTAAGAAGCTCTAGGTGTTAATAGGAACCAAATCAAAATTCACAGAGTTCAAGAGATAAGACTTGTTACGCTTTTCAAAGATATTGTGAGATTTTAATAGCGACATTCTGAATAGTCTGTCAGTCTCCTTGCAGATTCTGTAACCTCTCCTTGCAGTGTTTTTTTCCATTGGAAAACACCCGCTGAAATTTTTCAATGAGTACTGAAATTACTCAGTTCTTTTACCCAAATTCAAGGAACACATAAAAACCTCACAGAGAGCCCAAGACTCATGGTAAAGCTTGCATCTACAGACATGTTTCTTTCACTCTGAAAACAGTGCAGCTACAAATCAAAAAGAGTTGGGGGGAAAGAAAAAAAAAAAAAGACTTAAAGAACATAAAGATTTAAAGAAGAAGAGGGAACTCACATATTCAAAATTAATCTGCAATGCAAGCAAGGTTATTGCCTCTGCAGGGAAGATATTTGAGGCCTAAACTCAGACAGAATCAAATGTTGCTGTAAAACCAAACTTTCCTGTAATAACTTTTCTTGAAGTACACTTCAGCCCTGAATTTTCAACTGTTTCCCAGCACACAGACTCTTATACTGCCTGAGGTCTTCAAGGAGAGAGTGAGGCTTTATCTAAAGTTACCTGCAGGACTAGGATCTGAGTCTATGCTAAAGGAAAGAGATGAATACCCACACTTTAGCTTTACAATACACAAACTGTCCTACAAAACCAGAGCAGGCACATCAGTGAATCTTGCTTGCTCTGTGTGGCGAAGGAAACTGAGTGATCCTCATTTTTAAAAACAGGGTAGAGACATCCTTTTGGCCTCCATGTTAACTGTGACTGAGAATCTACATAACCAATTCCTCAAGCAGAAGAGGAACTTCACATCGGTAACCTAAGACACGTCCTGTCTCACTGCCAGATCTTTTCAAGGACAATGCCCACATAAGTTTTCAAATGGATTAAAACAATGCATTCTTACCTAGCCATGCTCTTAGAAATAGTACTAGATAATTTCTGGGAATGTTCGTCCAGGCTATCAGTATTCTGTGTTAATCATGGTGCTTTGAATTCAGATATTTTTAATATTAATGCTAATCTGTGAGTTAATGGAGAAAGCAGAGGGAAGGTGGGACAGAAAGAAGAGTGTGTGTATATTTAAAAAACATGTTAGGATGTAGGCTGCTTGGCTGGCTGCCAGATGCCCACCCAGCTGTTTTGTCATAAATTCATTTTGTTGCCAATTAAAAATAGAGTAGGAAGGTGAGAAACAAAGACGAATCTAAAACACTCACGCCCCACACACCTTTTCACAGGATCAACTCCATCCCTTCCTTCCGGACTTCTCCACCTCCTCCCCCCCAGCAGCGCAGGGGGATGGGAAATGGGGGGCTGCGGTCAGCCCATAACAGCTCCTCTCTGCCACTCCTTCCTTCGCCCTGCTCCAAACAGCATTCATAGATAGAGACCCTTTTTTTTAAATCCAAAATTATTTTGAAAGTTGCAGCTCTGTGAGAAAGCAGTTCTAGATAATCCCACAAAATCTCTGCTATAGAGAGATGTGGCAGATAGATTTCAATGTGAGTTGCATGCAAGCAAGGACCAGCCACTCCACTGAGAAACAAAAGCAACAAAAAAAAACAAAAACTTGAATGTCGTGCCACTGTATTGGAATTATGGAATCATTACATGGGTGTATATATTCTAGAGATATATTATATGAATGTATTTAGATAAAAATTATATAATTTTTATTATGGAATTATATGTGCGTTTGTAATTTTTTTACTTCAATTCTGCACTTTTTTTTGGTAATAGTTTGCGTGCTGCCCTCTTCAAATCACCTAAAATTCGATGTGAGTATCTTCATTCATAACGCTCTCCATTTGCCAGAAATCAGTTCAGGAAAAAAAAAGTTCTTCTCACAGCCACTTTAGCTCTTAAAAGTATTGATTCTGATGCATACCTTCATACCTTCTTTGGTTTTTAATCACTCTTCCAAAAATATATGCATGTTTCTATTCTTACACGATAGATTGGATTACACTGAAAATGATGAAGATCCATTAACACACATCGTATTTTTATGACTAATCAATAGGGCTAACCAGACCTTTAGTATAATAAATATATATAAATAAATGCTTCTAACTCTTTTTGGTACTTCACATCTTTCTGAAACCTCCAAACCTCCACCACTGAGACTGAAATTTTCCTCTGCTAGAGAAGTTATTTGTAAGACTGAGAGCAGAGGAAAATAAACTTTTTCAATTGTTCTATTTGTAAAACTCTTTTCTGTCTCTTTCTTCTTCCACACACACAACCACAAAGTGATTGGGGTGAAAATAACATAACATAGTAGGCAGCTTTTTGAGGAGTTCTATTCTGTGCTTGACCAGAAAAAACTTCTGATTTTACAAAGTTATTAGGGTAGCAAAACTTCAGAACAGAATTAGGATTATGAATGCATGTGAGCTAGATTTTGCAATTTTTCGCTCATTTTTCTGGCACGATTAAATAACATCTCAATAACTTTATAGAATGGTTGATGTCCTCAGGCAAGAAAACTCAATTGTTCAAAATAAATTCTTCTGTACCAAAAAAAATGCCCTTGGCAAGAACATCACGTATTCCCTAAAAGATAAACTGCTACTGCTAGTATTAATCACAACAATAACAGTAACACCAGTAATAGCAATATTAAAGCAAACAAGTAAACTACACAAGAAAAAAGGGGTACCCCAAAATGAGATAGGTATATGCTTCATTTTAGAGTACTGACTGCCCCCCTTACAGTTAGAATTAAATGCTAGAGCTGGAACACTCGAAGCACAGCTGTATTAAGAGAATATGAAAGCACCTAAACTAAAAGTAATGTAAAATAAAGGCTATCATACCAGTAAGCAAAAATAGCAAGAGGAAGAAGACATAAGGCTTTAGACTTTGCTAGTTTTCATCTTCTCTTACTCCACTGTCCCAATTCCACTGCCAACAAACTGCTGCACTGGATTAATGGCAGTTAGGAATTCTTTTTGTACCCATGAATTGAATTCTTTCCTTCCAAACATATCTGTGAACTCCTCTACAGTGGAATTAACTCACTAAATGTGCTAACTAAATTAGCCCATTTTAACTAACCAGTCCAATAGCCCACCAAATGCCTCATGTTCACATGAGCAACTTCCAGTATACAGTATTCACAGCATCAATAAATACAAGCTTGTCTCAGTAAATGGATAGAGTAATGCATGTGCAATAAATGTTTTAATCTCAATCTAAATTACATACAAAATCATGTTTGATGTTGTGCTAGCTGAAAGTTATTTTCTAACATACATTATTTTTCTAGCATAGATGTAGCTTGTCACGTCTTACTGTTGAAAGAATGCTAGCTTTCCAAATGTGATAAACCAAGCAGGAATCTCAATCACTTGGCTGTTGTTCTTGTTTTAATGAAGAGAGATTGGTATCTCAAGAATCCTGGGGGGATAATGCAGATGTGATGTAAGGCAGAGCACAGATAAAAATTCTGACTTGGTAACGGTCTGAACATACTTAAAATGCATGCTTTCAAATCCCTCCCACTGTCCCCACCACAATAACATCTCTTATCAAAGTTTGTCTATTTTTAGGAGGTAGGTTCTCCACAAATGCTAGTCTGTTCAGATTCAATTCCAAAATGAAACATGCACTTGTATAAATTAAAACAACAGAACAAGCCAAAAATTTCAATGGGTTGGCTACTTTCTGTGCACAAGAGGCAGATGTATTGTGCTGCACAAGGAGTACAGAGGGAATTTCTTTCGTGTCTTAGCACAATAAGTCAACACAATTTTAATTTCACTTCCCACATTACACGTTTCGTGTATGCTCCTCAACCTAAACACCACAAGTGGAAGCAGGACTGGAGGAAGAGAGAGCACTAGCTAATATTACTGGCAGTCACATGGAGTAAGTATGCTGTATGTCTGAACCGGCAGAGTATCTCATCATTACATGTGATTATGTGTCCCAGTGAGCAGACAGGGCAAGCGTCTTTTGGTCTTTTCTGAAAAAATCACATGCTGTAGTTGGGGAGAATCCTCAACTAGAGACAGATGGAAAAGTTCACTGTAAATGCCTACAAAAGGACAGTGAAAGCACTGAACTGTTGAAGAATTAGATAGAGAGATATAGGCATCTGTTGAGATGACCTTCAGGGACACTCCAGGACAGTACTATGCCCAAGAGAGAAGTCCCGGTGATGTGGTAGCAGGTGACTGAGCAGAAGGAGAGGAAAACGATCCAGTGTTGGGTTCTCTCTCCCTATGTTAATGTATGGGACCAGAGAAGCCAACAAAAAAGAAGTGAGGCGTGGTGGTGATTTGATCATCAGGTGTTGCACAAAGAAAGCTGAGACAAGTTTAGTGCGATCCATAGCTTATGCCATACATCATCTTCAAAGTTACTTATGGAAGTAAAACAAGGATAGAAAGGGAAAGAGAAAAAGAAAATCCTCTCTCCAGTGGCCAGCTAGGAAAAGAAGTGACTGGGGTATGCAGATGAGCATCCTCTCCAGCGCAACAGGTAGTCTCCCCAAACAGATATTCTGAGGGATGCTAGGAAGTCAGAAAGTGCAGTAGCAATGGCAAGCTTTAGCTACCCTCAGAAAGTCTGGGTATGCATTACACTGAAGCCTGGCAGCAAGAGTAAATTTTTAGACACAAATCAAGGTTTTCATAAAGCAACTCAACATGAGGTCCAAGAGTGAAGAAGTGACTCTTGATTTTGTCCTGAGTAGCATGCAGGCATAGCACTGTAATAGCAACCACAATGTACTTAGGTTCAGCATCACTGCAGGAGCAACTGAATACCCAAATCCACTACAGCATGTTCTGCTTCGTAATAGGGAACTTCAGTATGAAGACGCTTGATTAAAAGGAGCTAACTAAGGCAGCTGAGAGTTAAAGTCTTGCAGACAGCATTCAAGGATACCTAGCTGGAGACACAGGGCAAATGAACACTACCTATCCAAAAAAAGACACGAGGGAAAGGGCAAAAGTAAACTTGGCAGAGATTAACAGCAGGGCATAAGTAGTTAATAAAAGGAAGAAAGCATCTTTCAGAAAACTAAAGCAGTGTCAAAATGAAGAAAACTATAGAGCAAAATTCTGGCAGGTTGAATCTAAAAACCTAACAAGGGAGACCAAAAAGAGCTTGAAGAATAATTTGCAAAAGCCATAAATATTACTAATAAATCCTTCTTCAAACATATTAAAAGCAGGAAGCTTGACAGTTCACAGAAGCAGTAAATGATCAAAGAAGTGATTAAGAAGATAAAGCCACACCAGAAAAAATATATTTCCCCCTTCTGCCCAAGTTCATCATGGAAGAGCTCAAGGAAGTTGTCATCCCAGAATGGGCAGGGCTGCTCATCAAAAACTGTCCCAAACCACAGTGCTGTTGCAAGAGGTTATAGAATACAGACAGAATGAAAAGCAACAGGTTTTCAGGATGTTTTTTTATGCAAGAATATTAAAGGAATTCAGAGATGAAAGTGCCGCTTTGGTACCTGAGGACTGAAAGATAGAAAATGTAATATCTATTTCTAAAATGGGCTCCAGGAAGACCCATGAAACTGGCAGCACTGATGTCTGTACCAAGCAAATTATCAAAAACTATGTAATAAGTAATAAAGATAGTGAACAAAGATGCAAGCCCTGGTATGCGAATTCAACCACCCTGACTGCTGGGTATAAGCAGTCCAGGAGATTTCTGAAATACATTGATGACAATTCCTTGATAAAGGTGAGTGACAGCCCAACCAAGGAAGATGATCTTCTGGACTTGTTAATATGAAACAGGCATGTGAAAGGTGAGGTCTGCTCTGTCTGCAGTGATCGGAGTGGGGTTGACAATTCTGAGAAAAGTAAGCAAAACAAATAGTAGAACTATAGTCAGGGACTTCAAAAGAGCAGGTTTCAGCTTGTTTAGGGATCTTCTTGGCATGATCCCATAGAAGACTGCCCTGAAAGGCACAGAGCCTCAGGATAGCTGGTTGATCCTCAGGAACAACTTCTCACATCATAAGAATGGTCCATTCCAACATATAGATATCTGAGCAGGCATGGCAGAAGGCCAGCACATGTGAACAAGGAACTCCTGATGGAGATGAAACACAAAAAAGAAACATACAGAGGGTGCAAGAAGGTATGAGCTCTCCATGAAAATTCTAGGGATGTTGCCTGAATATGCAGGAACGGAGCTAGGAAAGACAAAGCTCAGCCAGAGTTGAAACCAGGATGGAAAGTGAATAGCATCAGAAAGACATCTGTAAGTACACCAGCTTGCAGCTCAATGGGTAGGGGAGCTAATGACAAGTGACACAAAAAAAAACAAACCCTGAGGTACTCAGTGCCTTCTTTGCCTCAGTTTTCACTGATAAGACCTGCCCACAGGTTTGCCATGTCCATGAGCCTACTAGCAGAGTCTGTGGAAGTGAAGCATTACTAAATGCAGAGGAAGATCAGAGTTAGGGGGCATCTAAGCTAACAATGTATACAAGTCCACAGGACCAGATCAGAAGCACCTAAGCGTACTGAAGGAGTAGGCCAAAGCCATTGCAAGGCCATTCTCTATCAACTCTTCAAGGTCATGGCAATCGGGGAAAGTTCCTGACAATTAGAAAAATTATGTTTGTCTACTAGTCTTCAAGAAGGCCAAGGAATATCTGGAGAACTACAGGCCTGTCAGCCTCACCTCAGTCCTCAAGCAGGTTATGGACTGAGTCATCTCAGAAGCCATGTCCAGGCACACGGAAGACAAGAAGGTGACTGGGAACAGCCAGCACAGATCGGCCAAGGGCAAATCACACCTTTACCAACCTGATTGCCTTCTTTGATGAGAGCAGTGCACACTGTTTTACCTTACCTTTAGCAATATCTTTGCCACTGTCTTTTGTAGTATCCTTACAGCCTAGCTATTAAGATATTCACTGGATTAATAGATGATAACACGAGTTAAAAACTGTCTGAATCATCAGGGTTAAAGGGTTGCATTCAGTAGTACAAAATCCATCTGGTAACCAGTTATCAGTCAGTTTAAGACTGATATTTGAGCCAATACTGTTTAACGTCTTTATTAACAACCCAGACAATTGGGACAGTGCACTCTCAGCAGGTTTGTAAATTATAGAAAATTCAGAGAAAATGGGAGATCAATATGCTGGAGAGCTTGGCTGTTTTTTCAGAGGCACCTCAACAGACTGGAGAAATAAGCTGACAGGAGCCTCATAAAGTTCAACAAAGGCCAAGTCCTGAATGTGGAATGGAATAACCTCCTATAACAACACTGTCTAGAAAAATAGATATGGATATGGACAAAGTATGAATAAAGGATATCCAGACGATACATTGTTTGGATTTCCAACAGGCACTGGACAAGTTCTCTTACCAAAGGACCTTTAAGAACCCCTTCAATAAACTATGCAACCAGAGCATAAGAGAGAAGGCTCCTCCATGATAAAGAAGAGGTTAAAAAGTAGATGGG
>VYZW01017411.1:6003-25781 GCA_013401315.1 Balaeniceps rex
CATCCCAGCCAAATCCAGTACATTTGGTAATGTAAAATGGTAAAAATGGTAAAATGGTAAAACACATGAAGGTGTTCATACCCTTCAGTTTGCTGGGTTTTTTTCACTTTCATTTACTCCCATCTTAGTTATTGTCCTGGCAACCTAAATATATGGTATAGTGCTGCAGCATTCTATAGCCATGACTAATTTAGAGTTAGAACTTTTNACAAAAAGGAACTTATTGCTTAAAAATATAATGTAATTATTTCGGCAACAAATTTCTCAGAACTCAGATACTTGATTCCTCTTGTCAGCTATACTTACCTTCTGGAAACAAAAACGCTTACAAATTCAAAGTTTGTAAAGGAAATTGCTTTTCTTCTTTGCCTTTTGTCTGCCTAACTACTGAAACTAAAAGTGACATAACTGACATCATGTAACAAACCATTTTCTGAGCAGGTGGCTTGGAAATTGTACTAGCACTATTCTTATTAGCACTGAATGTAATACTTCCAGTAAGTTTACTGTTAATATTTGCACTGTAATTTTCAAAATATTCCTTCCCCCCCCACACACAAAATAACTGTTCAACTTCAGGAACATCACATCCTTGTTAGAAAAATCATACATAAACGTATGCCACTGCTTTTTTTCTAAGCAGGGGCTAAAGTATAGCATAATTGTTTAAATGGTTCCTGACAATCATATACTTCCTGAGCAAGAACTGAAAGGTAGGTAATATTTTTAGAAAATCTAAAGCTCTACGACTATTACTTTCTCTCAGTGCAATGCATTAGGTATTTAATGTTCAATGTTTTGAAATGGTATTATTACCTTAATATTAGAATTGAAATGTCTCACTAAACATACTCTTTATTCTCTTGGATACCACAGCTGGGAATTCCTTTTCTTTTCCCTACTGCAAGCTCCAATTCCACATCTTTGTCTATAAAGCAAACCACTCAATCCATGCATAACTTCATTAAAATCTGAGAACTCCATAAAGATACAGGATTCTTGCTTAAGAAATGAAATTGCAAAGTCAGAATGACAGTTCTTGCCTGGCCATGTTCCATTTAGAATCTTGTCCTAGATCACCATGATTAAATTAATATTTTACATTTCAGGCTGAGGGAAAAAAATAGATATCATTATAGTAAAAGGCAAAAGAATGTTTAAAAATTATTAACTTTCATATTGAAGATTTCCTCTTAGATAGCAGGCTAGAGGTAATTATTCCTTCCTTTCTGTAAGTTTTAGGGTTTTTGTTTTAAATTGCTATTATTTCATGTAAATTTCCCTTTTCCTGAGAACAGCTGCCTATTGAATTCAGAACTTCAGCTATTGTTCCATCCTTCAAAAAAAAAAAAGCTTTGTGATTCAGCAGTATTATCTAACCACTGGCTTTTTGCTCAATTATCTCTGTTGTTAAGTCATGGAACAGAAGTTTTTTAATTACTTGCGATATTTTTTTGAGAAATGTTAGTGTGACTTTAGGGAAAAGTATAGGACAAAAGTACAGGACAAACTTTGTGTTCTTTATAATTCAGTAAAAATGCCTTTTATCTTAATAAAGTGGACCTAAAGTTAATTGAGCCCTTTAATGATACCAAGTGTTCTGCATAGGTCAACAGAAATTTTAGCAGTGATGCAATAGGTTAGTTGAAATAGAATAGTGGGCCTTTAGGCCCAAATCTTCCAATCTGCAGCCAGCACCCATGTCCCTGTAAAGCCTTACTGACTTCACTAGTGTTTATAATTTTTACTTTTATTAGAAATTAGCTTTGCTTCTGCTTGCAAAATTTCAAGGGTATGTTTAAGGTGTGTTCTCTGAAGAGAATGCCAGCAGTATCCAAGAACAGTTCCTCAAGATGTTGAAGGTTTTAAAGTCTGATGGATTCACATCACACTGCAGATATCAAATGCAAGATCATGAGACCTTTATAAAACAAGTATGGTTTTGATTAATAAAATATATCAAACTAAGTGCTGTTTTATGACCTTTAACCACTATTCAGGGAAAGCTAATGCTGTTGGCTGACAACAAGCCAATCTTTCCTGTAATGTCAGCTATTAAATCCATGAGAAATCAAGCCATTATCCAATTCATACCAATTAATTAGGTACCTTGGCTAAGCAGAACTAATACCCTACTTTGTTACTAGGACCCATAGTAAAATATAATAGCTGTACTAAGGGTCAGTTTAGTAGTAAAACCAAGGTTTTACATCCACATTTCTTAGCTTTTTGTTATTTGTGTTCCAACCTAGTTTTAATTAAAAACAACTTTCCTGTTCTGGTTTTGTAATATCCGTGATTGAAACAAAATGAAACAAATACGTTGTGGTCTTTTAGAGCATCTGACATCAGTGAAATGAATGGAATATTATACAACAAATGCTCTGGAAATAAAACATCAGCTGAGAAGGAAATGTCTAACATAAATTGTTTGATAATGTATTTCTTTGTCACATCAAGGCAAATATGTAAATTATAATGATGCATTTCTGAAGGAAGGAGGAGTATTTCAGTGAGGAGAAAATGAAGACGAATCCAGCCAGCAAGCCAAAGTGTTACACCACATCTTAAGGCAATTAACTCGACCCTGACAAATACGGTCTCTTTAAAGAACTGGTTTAAAGATCTTGTGGCATTCACTAGAAGGAATTCTCATAAGGAAGGTTAGTGAAAGTCATACTAGAAACTTAGTCAAATTTGCACTGAACAATATTAAATTATTTTAATATGTTTACAAGATTATACAGCTAAAATAACAAAATATCCATCAGCCTTTAGATATTCAAATATCTATTTGATTTCTCTCTACGATCTGATGGGTTAGTGATGCCTGCTGGCTACCTCATGTAAGTTACAACATCTTGCCAATGAATAGACTATATATAATGATTTCACTCATAGATGGTTTTGTCAAGCTTCCATGCTGACATAAGTTTATGGAAGGAACAGCCCAACAACGAGGCCTCTAGGGCTATGTCAGGTAGTCCAAAGGGCTCCTATGGGTTTAGATTTTTAGTTCATATATTACTGGTTTTCTCTGACTGCAACAGTGAGGAGTGTTAGCAAAAGGGACAGCAGCTTTTAGTGGTATAAGACATGTGACTCCTTGATGGATACCTAAAGATCCAAGAACTGAGTGAGGATCGTAAAGGTAAAAAGCTGTGTGGGTGTATACAAGATTATCTTCCTCATGTGAAAACTGCAGAATCAATCCCTGACACTCCCAAAGGACTGAGTATGCATGGAACTGCTCTTGTGAGTGACCGCTCTAGGGACATATTTTGTAGACAACTTTCTTTCCTGCTTCTTTACCACAGCATGGACACTTTCCTTGTAAACCTTGTAGATAACATCCTAAACAGTACAGCACATCTCACCAATCTAACTAACCTCAGCAGAACATCGTAACTGAGATAAACTTCTTTACAGAATAAAATAGTATATTATTTGAATATATGAAGTATTTGAACTATGCCACGGTGATAGAAAGACAAGACAAAAATCACATGAAGCAGCTAAAGGCTAATCACCTAAACTGGGCAAAGATTAAAATCTCATGAGTTCTCTTAACATTTAAGACAATCAAAATGGGATCAGGTGGGAACAGAAAGTAGATTTCAGTATGAAGGGCACTGGAGGAAATCAGTGTCATGGAGAATGTGCTGTTTCAGATCCTTTTTTGCTTAAATGGTGCATGCAATTACGCATGCAATTTTCTTCCTATGAGAGTCAGTTGTGAAACTCTGCTATTTCAATAGGAGCAGTACCAATCTTAAAACACAGCATGATTCAGCAAAAAGCTTAAATTTCCTGCTTAAGCCCCAAGAAATTCTTGCTAATCGTTTATAGATGTGTGTATTTCCTAGCAATATTAGCTCTAAGGTGCTTGTAAGCATAGAACCATAGAATCACAGAATCATATAATGGATCGGGTTGGAAGATCACCTAGTTCCAAATCGCCTGTTGAGAGCAAGGACATCTTTCACTAGATCAGGTGATGGTGCAGCCACAACTTCTCTGGGCAACCTGTTCCAGTGTCTCACGACCCTCATTGTAAAGAATTTCTTCCTTATGTCCAATCTAAATCTACCCTCTTTCAGTTTAAAACCATTGCCCCTTGTCCTGTCACTACAGGCCTTGGTAAGAAATCTTTCTCTGTCTTTCTTATAAGCCCCCTTTATATATTGAAAGGCCGCAATAAGGTCTCCCCAGAGCCTTCTCTTCTCCAGGCTGAACAACCCCAACTCTCTCAGCTTTTCTTCATAGGAGGTGTTCCAACCCCCTGACAATTTTTGTGGCCCTCCTCTGGACCCACTCTAATAAGTCCATGTCTTTCTTATACTGGGGACCCCAGAGATAGATGCAGTACTCCAGGTGGGGTCTCATGAGACCAGAGTAGAGGGGAAGAATCACCTCTCTTGACCTGCTGGCCATGCTACTTTTCAATGCCCATTGCTGGCTCATATCTAATTTTTCATCTACCAATACAACCAGGTCCTTTTCCACAGGGCTGTTCTCAATCAATTCATCCCTCAGCCTGTACTGATACTGGTGATTGCCCTGACCCAGGTGCAGGACCTTGCACTTGGCCTTCTTGAACTTCATGAGGTTCACATGGGCCCACTCCTCAAGCCTGTCAAGGTGTCTCTGAGTGGCACCCCTTCCCTCCAGCAAATCAACCGCACCATTCGGCTTGGAGCAAACTTACTGAGAGTGCACTCAATGCCACTGTCTATGATGTTACTAAAGATATTGAACAGTACTGGTCCCAATACAGACCCCTGAGGGACACCACTTGTTACTGATCTTCATTTGGACATTGAGCTGTTGACTGTAACTCTTTGGATGAAGCCATGCAGCCAATTCCTTATCCATTGAATAATCCATCCTTCAAACCCATATCTCTCCAAATTAACAACAAGAATGTTGTGTGAGACCATGTCAAAGGCCTTACAGAAGTCAAGATCTGTTGCTCTTCCCTTATTTATCATTGCAGTCTCTCCATTGTAGAAGGCCACTAGAGTAGTCAGGCACCATTTGCCCTTGGTGAAGCCATGTTGGCTGTCTCTAATCACCTCCATGTCATCCCATATGCCTTGACACAGCTTCCAGGAGGATCTGTTCCATGATCTTACTGGGCACGGAGGCGAGGATGACTGGTCGGTAGTTCCCAGGGTCCTTCTTTTTACCCTTTTTAAAAATCGGTGTGATGTTGGTCTACATGATGTGTCAACTTCTGCCTGCAACTCTATCTCTGACCGGCAAGATAAAGGAGAAGATCACTTGGGCCCCTCTCCCCTTCACTTGTGCCACCAGGGCTCTGAAGATCTGATTGATCTTGCCCAGGTTATGTTTTACCATGCCATTGGTTCCCACACAGAAAAGAAGTAGGGGACAATAGTCTGTGTTTTTAACCAGTTGTGGCAGTCTCCCTGTGACATCCCAGATCCCAGCTCCTGGCCAAGAAGCAAAATTCCCTTGACTGTATATCAGGCCGGCAGATGGGTGCCTCACTGCCTCTCAGCAAAGTCGCCCACTACTAGCACTCTGCTTCCTTTTGCATCTTTTAGTTTGTGCAACTGGTGGTGTCTCCTCCAGCCTCTGCCTGAGTGACTCCACCAGAGCACACCTTGCACAGGTGGAGCTTGCACTCTCCTGCACCCAGGAGCATGAGGTAGTTTGCAGTCTTCCACCTGGGCAGCATCTTACCTGATAGGAAGCTTTGTCTGGGTAGCTACCTCCACTTGTCCCAGGCTAGCCTGGCTAGGTAGATGGCTCCTGGCTGCTGCAGAGCACAGCCCCCACCTGGTCCGTACCACCACACTTTCAAAGATCTCAAAGCACTGCCTAGTAAGCCTTTCTAATTCCCTGAAGATCTCAAGCTGCTGGGTAGGTTTGCACAGGCAACTGGGGTGACCATCAGGGCTGCAGCCAAAGCCTGCGGGTGAGCAGAGCAGGCAGCAGCCTGACAACCGGCAGAGTGCATGGCCCTTCTTGCACAAGCTGCCAGGCAAGCAGCCATGCCGCTCTTCTCAGACTCCTCTCCCTGTTTACACAATCTGTTCATGGTGCTCCTGGTCACTGGCGCTCCCCAGGGGCCAGGTATATGCAGCTTCCCATGGTTTGAACTGGCCATGGGGACAGCCAGCCTCCAAAGACTTTACAAGCCTGCACTCTTCTCAGCATGCAGCAACAACTGCTGCTGCTGCTGCTGCTCCGGCTGCTTGCTGCTGCTAGCATGGAACTAAAGCATTAAAACAAGAGACATTGTAGAGCTGGAAGTATTTGATTTAAACTGTTTTTGCAACAGTTACTTATGGGAAATAACAGCAACAAAATTAAATTCAATTATACTGGTTATTTTTAGCAATGGCAAGGCATATCAGAAATGTCTCAAAGTGCAAAATTAATGTAATGTAAACATGCGATTAGGTTCTTTTTAAACTAAAATAAACAACCACTAAACCAAATAGTATTAATACTTGTAAACAACTCAGAGATCCCGTGGGATAAAAACAACTATACAAATGTAAATTGTTATGCTCATCACAATTCTGGCTAACATAAATACTGTGCAGAATGCTACTACTAAGGCATTTTAATACAACTGTAATACTTTAAAAAAAAAAAAAACAAAACAAAACAAAAAAAATCATACATAGTTAGTCAATGTGGATTTTGGACAAAACAACTACTCCCTGTATCCTAAAATGTGTATTTTAGAATGCATGACAAATCTTCCAATAAATGATCCATTATATAAGTCTTGCAGTTAATCATAGGGCTTTCTACAGCCACATGAGAACAGCCCCACAGCTGCTGTTGTGCCATGTAAGAGAGAAGGCCCACTCAGTGACAGCCAGGGCTACTGAAGTGAGGGAGATATGCATTTTGGAGTTCTTAAACAGCTCTCTTCTATCTTCTATCTGGAAAACCTGTACATCAATCAGTCATTAATTTATATACATTCTTCCTCAAATAGCAGCATTTTAAAAAGATGTCCATGGTTCTGCTTTAGCCATCTGTACACCTGCATAAAGGCTTGACTCAGACCAATCTTTTAGTTGCCTTTAAAATGCACTTAAAGTGGAATCACACATGCTTTACTGACTTGACAAGTATAGATGCACTGATACATACAAAAAGTTTCACTCGCTCTCAGTTACCATTGTCTAAACCCGACATTTCACCTCTTACCATACGTGCTCAAAGCACACTTTGGCTAGAAAGAGTCAGACCACACTGAATATATTATAGCCTATTTCTAAACCTCTGCATTTAATAAGGTTAAATATTTTGCTAGTGAAATTGCATAACAAAGCTAAGCTTCAGTGCAAAACAAAACTAACAAAAACTCCCAGCATGTACAGCTGAGTTATAAGCGCATGGAAGTATGGAGTTACAATAGAAATGCTGACACAATCTTAACCATAGCTATGTGACACAGCAAACTGTAATTGCTCCCATTATTAAAGACTTGAACTGGCTGCATGTTTCACAGAACTGATTTTGAAATCTGGTTGTAACTTGTTTCTTAACTACTGTATCAAAATGTTCCTGATTGCAGAAAAAGATTCTTTGTGGGGTTTTTTTGTCTGTATCCAGCACTCACGTATTTCCTATGGTACAGCTTGATCTGTTGTCAGTGCTTGAAATTATTTCATTGTTAATATCACAGATTGCTATCTCTTCTCTTTGAGAACACAATAGTGCAATTGCACTAATAAATATCTCTCCTCCCATATCTGAGGTTCAGGGTCCTTGGTCACTTCTAGCTCAGACACATTTCTTGTCCACCTTTTTCACCTACTAAAGGATGCAAGAGATTGCATACACCTCTTTTCCTCCCCAGCACCTGCTGCTCACAACACAAGCAGCTGAGCAGAGGAAAAGTAGCCATTCTGAAACCTCTTCTGCATATATGCAAGTGATTAGAGAGATGAGGAAAAGGGACAGAAATGGATAGAACTGTATGAACACCAACACAGCTTCTGTGATACTCTTTTGAGCAATCTTACTGAGCCAAGTATAAGTCAAGCACAGATTATTTCTCCCTCTTTCCACAGCAAAGAGAAAATAGATTTTATGTGTAGGAATTATAATCTGCTTCTTTCTTTCTCCTCAGGAAACACAGCTATGTACAGCCAAGGTTTCTGGCAGGGTCAGAATTAGCTCCTTAATGTGTGGAAACACCAGTTCCTTTGATTTGTGAGATATCTGATATGATACATCTGGGATGACCTTTGGCACATCTACGAGCGCCCACAAAGATGATGCTGAGTTATCCAGTTTGTTGAAGCAGTAATTTCTGTATTCTACTTCAGTACAAAACAGAAATTATATGTTCTTCTAAAGTATTACTGTTAAATCATTCTTGGGAGCATTTTAGCTGTAAAATATTTTCAGCTCATTTCTTATGTTACAGTCATACTTTATCACTAGACGTAGCTCCCAGCATGTTATTGAAGAGTATTTTCCTTTCCTGTTTGTGATAGAGAGTTGATCCAACTCCCATTACACTTAATGGGCATCTGTCAGATTTAATTTGAGTTGATTCAAATCTGTAAACAGCAGTCCTGGTCACTGATGTCCAGCACTACATTGTATGCAAGCAAATAATTTTCATTTAGATAAGCAACTACTGTGCAACACCATTGCAAATCTTTACATGTAATATGAAAAAACAGTGTAACAGGTTTTGAAATTATGTAATATCACCTGTGAATTAAACTGAGGAGTGATAATTTACATCAGCTAAGAATATGACCCAAATTGTTCTTCAATAACTCTGTGCAGTGAGGAATTATTCATACATTTATCACAAAATGACAGAAATGTTGCCTGACAGTTCAGCTCACCTCCCCTAAACACCTTCCCCAGCAAGTATCCTTGTATTTCTTTTGTGCTGTGAGAGCTTAGTACCTACCCACCTGGCCTTTTTATCAATGGATAAACTCCATCCAAGATAAAAGACTTGTGGAAATGACGAAGTGGTTCTCAACTGAAGAATTTCCAGTGAAGGTGGTGTCTCCATTAGAAACATCACCTGTGTAAATAGCAGAATAGCCTAAGCGAACTCGGTTTTCTTAGTCACCTTTTGTAGAGCCCCTGCAAGTCATCCAGGCTTAATAATAACACCAGCCTTTAACTCAGATTACTAATGTGAGTTTGGCAGTGTACCCACTGCTCCTATAGTACAGAGATTAGAGTATCATAGAGCAAGCTTGAGCCTGATTGTAAAATACCAAGGTGCCATATCTTGGAAATGCAACACAAGACCACGAAATTGATTGGAAGATCTAGAAATCTTGGTAAAACTCTTTTTATGACATTATTAGTATCACAGAAGTTCTGAGGAACAAATTTTTTATTTGGAGTGTTGATATTCCAGGAAAGACAGGTAAGAAAAGAAATACTGTGTATATTCATCATGTTTATGTCTAGAGTTTATTAAGAGTTGAGAGGCTAATACTCTGTCCTGGTAAAAGAGAAAACAAGCAGGATGGAATAACGGCAGTAATCCATACAAATCTATGTTGAAGAGTTCGATGAAGCATTTAGCCTATTCAAAAGTTAGAATGTGGTGGCAGTAGAGAATTTTAACCAAATATTTGCTGGAGAAATATTACGACAGGCTATAGACTGACAATCATGCTCATGAAATGTGCTGGGAACAAACTTTGTTTAGGAGGTTAGAAGGGTACCAGTTAATTTAGGTTTAGTTCTGTCTAAAAGGGAGAATTGATTGAGATGCCAAAGGTTCACTATAGTATGGGGTGAAAGTAATCACAAAATGATAAAGTGAACTATTCTAAGGGAAACAAGTGTGACAGAAGAATTGAAAAAAAGGTACTTTACTTAAGAAGTCAAGCTTTGATAGGGAACTCAGGAAACTCGTATGCTTGGTCATTTGGGAAGATAATCTGAGAGATAAAGGAATGCAGCAAATCTGGCAGTAACTGAAAGAAACCGCATTAATTCAAAATAGCAAACTAGCTAATGCACAAGAAGACTGAAAGCATGGTTAGAGACGATTTTAACTACATCAGGGTATCCTCAGTGACCTGAAAAGCAAAAAGAAATCATATAAAAGGGTCCTATGGCTATGGGTCATATAATTCAGTAAGATTAGAAAGGAAGAGCCCATACTTGTAAGGATATGTCCAGAAATGCTACAGAACATATGAGTTTCAATTAGAAAGAGAAAGAAAAGAAAAAAAGGTCAGGTCCTAAAACTGCATAAGAGGAAAACTAAAAGAAATACAGGTCCAAGACTAACTGGAAAAGAAGAGCATATAACAGCTGAAGCTTTCAGTTCTTTCTTTTTTGAAGTCTAAGTAGAAACTAGATTGCAGAAGTTATGTTTAACAAGAAGATGGTGATGCAAGTCTGATTCTGGAAAGAACAAGTCAAAGCATACTTCAGTGAGACAGTTGTATTTAAGTTACAAGTGCTTATCAAAATCACCTTACAGTGTTCATGGCACTGTGTGAAGAATTTGAGGCATTAATTGTACTTTTAGAAAATGTGATGAGTAGGAAAAGCCTTAAAGGTTTGGAAATGGGGAAAAAAAATCATAAATCTATCTTCAAAAGTGCAAAAAAAGGACAGACAAGAGAGCTGTAAACTAGTCAGCTTTGGTCCCAGAAAAGTTCTAGAACGTATCGTTAACTAGTTGCTACATCCAGATCATTAAAAGGTGGTTAAGAGAAATATTTAAGTATTGAAAGTCCTAACTTAAATTATCAATAAAAGTACATTTAAAGTAAACCAAACAAGTCTGTATGTGTGAAAGGCTAAGATGTGGACACAATGTACCCTACCATTGACCATAATGGGGCAGGGGACCAAAGCAGACAAGTGGATGCCAAGGACTGTTTGATAGAACTTTTCTCTCAACCCTCTACAACAGGGAATACAATTATTCAGCTCTACTTAGCACTGGTGATTCTTGGTTGTAATACCACATTCAGTGTTAGGCACCACACTTTAAGAAAGAACAAAGCTATAAGAGTGTACAATAGAACAACATGTATGGCAAGCAGTTAGAGTGTGCATGAGGCAAAAAATAACCAAATTATGTTTGCTGGCAGCAGGAAGTGTGGAGACAGAATCTTCTCATTATAAAGGGCTGCTATGAAGAGATAATTAAGACAGTAGGAAAGGACAGGTAGAAATCAGTTCAATTTTTAACAAAACACTATAGATGTTAATATATTTTTTAATGTTATGACACAGCAGACCAGACTACTGCAGGATGTTATAAAACTGCTTCCACAGTGATTTTCAAGAGCAGTTTAGAAAAATATTTGTTAGGATGGCTTTACTGTAAGATGATGACCTAGGTGATTTTTCAAGGTCCCTTCTAATCTTACAGTTGTACAATGTTGCTTCCCTTTCATTTTGTGTTAGTATGAGTGGAGTATGTTTTGTATCCAGAATACAACAGACTGGATCAGGTGTGTTTATGCAATATATTTTATGCCATTGCTAATATTTCATTAGTGGGTTTGTTAATGCAGAGATACAATATTTAAAAAACAGTCTTCAAAACAGAAAAGTGGAGAGTGTCTTCGTTAAATAATAATTATAGAATTACGCAGAAATAATTATACCCAGATTTTTCAAAAGCATTTCACCTATACCCTTTCTAAACATCAGCCATTTGTTACTACATTTACTGTTTAATTCACAGTGCAATAAGATTCTGAAATGTTCTACATGGTAGTTGTCTGAGCCTGATGATAAAGACAGCATATTTTTGTACTGCATACTAGATCATACTTTAAAAAAGTTTGTTTGAGTTAACTAAATTAGGGGTTGTGTTGTCAGAGATTCAAATACATGATTATACAAGGCAGCTGAGTGATTAACATTAGGGCCTGAATGAAGACTGTGCAAAGACTTCTAAAATTCTGAACTACGGCAACGCAGCCATGTGACATATGTTCTCTTGTAATTACAAATCAACATCTTCCTAGTGCTAAGCCAAACATAAAAATCAAATACCAACATATTTCTGTCTTTAAACAAGTGGTTTTAAAGCCTTTGTAAGCCTAGGCTCAAATCCATGACACAGACTAATTATATTTCTTATATCAGAGGATTATCTTCCCAATTAAAAGGAAAAGAAAAAGGTCAAGGTATTTTTAGAAATCTGGTTAATTGATTAAACTGCTGGCTAGCTGCTGCAGTCTTACTCAGCTCCCTCCAGTAAAGCTATCAACCTTTAATACAATCAACCTTTAATAAACAAACCTCATTTGTTTGAAGAGTTAGTATACACCTAGCTTTACAATGTTATTCTTCGAAACTGATTTCATGTGCTGACACTTTTTGGCCTCAACTTCATTTTGAGATAACACCAAAAGTGTCCAAAAATCAGCTGAACAATTGACCTTCATACTAGTGGAAAAAATAGCATTTCTTAATTCAGGTTAGCATAATGACCTGTAAAAAAGTGTAGCTCTTTATAAATGTAGCCTGAAGACAAATGGTAGGATTCCTCTTCAGAGGAAAAAAATCTGAAACTAAGTATCTACATCTTTAACAGGACTCTAAGTGCTCATTATAGTAAACAGATATTTGAGGATAAGAGAGTCGTGCAGTTGCTTGAACATAGGTGTCAGTACTGTTTAATGTGCCATAAAGTATGCTCCTGGCCTCCAGCTGCAGCTTCAGTATGGGCTTGCCATAGGACCTGTGTCATAGGTCCCACTCTGTAGGTGCCTTAGATATGCCAGGGCATATGAATAATGTTTAATATTTCTACATTAACATAGTGCTATTATTACTTCTTAAAGCTACATTTGCACCTGGTAAATAAAATGTTTATCCAGATACAGGTTTTTCTTACCCTTTAATAAGATTTGATTCACCTACAAATTTATTTTTCTTATCTTTCCAACTTTTCAGAGAACTTGGGTGGTTTTGAGTTTTTAAAAGGAATGTATATGTTAAATACCTGTTATGTGGAGTAAATTAATTGGCTTTGAATAGCCGTGCTGAGCAGAGAACTGAAGACATGTTATTTGACCTAATGTACAAAAAAAAGGATTTGGAAAGGGGACGACTCCTCACACTCTTCCGCTGCTCCAGCATGGGGTCCCTCCCACAGGAGACAGTCCTCCATGAACTTCTCCAACATGGGTCCTTCCCACAGGCTACAGTTTTTCATGAACTGCTCCAGCGTGGGTCCCCCATAGGGTCACAGGTCCTGTCAGCAAACCTGCTCCAGTGTGGGCTTCCCACGGGGTCACAGCCTCCTTCAGGCACATCCACCTGCTCTGGCATGGGGTCCTCCACGGGCTGCATGTGGGTATCTGCTTCGCCGTTAACCTCCATGGGCTGCAGGGGGACAGCCTGCCTCACCATGGTCTTCACCATGCTCTTCACCATGGGCTGCAGGGGAATCTCTGCTCCGGTGCCTGGAGCATCTCCTCCCCCTGTCTGCACAGTTGTTCCTTTCACATATTCTCACTCCTCACTACAGCTGCAGTTTGTGTCCCATTGTTTTTTTTCCCCTTCTTAAACATGTTATCACACAGGCACTACCACCATCGCTGATTGGCTTGGCCTTGGCCAGCAGCAGGTCCATCTTGGAGCCGGCTGGCATTGGCTTTATCGGACATAGGGGAAGCTTCTAGTAGCTTCTCGCAGAAGCCACTGCCCGCTGCCAAAACCTTGCCACGCAAACCCAATACACTTAACAAAAAGCTCTTTTCTGTTTTCAAATGTCATAATTATTTGTGTTTTTTTTTAAAAAAGAAATTATAAAGACTTATCTTTGAATGAACAAATATTGACCTTTTAATGAGAAACCCTCTTAACAGTGCTTATATTTTGGCTATATTTTAAATTACATTTTAAACATTTTACCTAAAAAAATCTGTAACAGGAAAAGTCATCTAAAAGTCTATGTGATATTTTTAAAGTTCCCATAAAAACATTAAAGTAAATTGATGAGGTTCCCTGAAAGTTCTGTACCTGATTTATTTACAAGTCCTGCAACTCAGAGGGGCAGTATTACTAGACTATGCTTTATAGGACTCTTTAAGAACCATAGAAATTTAATTGAGTTAAAAGAAAAAATAAAATACAATAGGCGTGTTCATTACTTTACCTTGCAAAAATGTGCATGGACTTAGCAGGAAGGGGGAATTAGATAGTTTATGATCTTAAGTAAGAATATAATTTCATTGAAAGACCAACTATTTAAGTAACTTTCTGTAGGCAGTATATGCATTCAGGACCTACCCATTAGACGGAAGACCTGATACTGAGGAAAACCAAATTTTCCCATTCCTTCTGAAAGGTCTAACCTTATGAACGCTGTTCAAATCCATTGCGAGTAATCTGAATGTGACCCTCTACTCCTTTCTTCATTTGAGGTTTACCTGAAAAAACTGTGCTACTGTTTCGTTTAGTGATATGATTATGAACATGAACAGGTGGCAGGACAAGGGTAGCAACTCATGACACGATGTGTTAATGTTATTTGACTGGCACTACTGGAGAAACTAAGGTCCCTCAGTAAACCCAAGTTTGAATATACTGTACCAACCAGCTAGGTATCAGATCAACTCCTCTATTTTTGGACTTCTTCCTTTACCCTAAATCTTGTCAGTTTATCTGCTTCATGGCCCGTGCTTATTTCTTAGGAGGAGGACTCTCCCCTTTTGTCCATGTAAAGAACAGCCAGTATATGCAATAATAAATAATAATAAACAATATATATAAAAATTACAAGAAATTGAGGGATTCCAGCTTATTTGTCATCATATTAATTTCAAAGAGATGGCTGACATCATATTTGCAGCTTGGATCAAATCTGCTGGCAGCTCTTTCTTGCAGAGGGAGCTGTGGATACGGTGTGCTAGAGAAAGTGGTAGATCCTGCTGTGCTTACATGCAAGATTCTCCACCTTCTCCACGCGTGGCTGCAAACCTTAAAACCCTGTCCTCAAGCTCCTTTTCAGTAATCATGTGCTGGAAATCAATTACTTGCATATTTATGTTGGCTGATGGGGAATTATCCATTGCTTCAACAAATATGAATAAGGATGATAATCTATAGTAGTGACTGATAATTTGTGGTGGAATTTTGTGAGGAGGAAAAGCAGTATTAATCATTCAAATCTATATAGGATTGCTGAAAAAATATTTACATTTCTATGCCTCTGTATACCTCAGTATCTCAAGATGGCGAATATAGACATGAAAAAGATTAGAAATAAAGTATTTTGAATTAGAACTTAATAATTACTTCACATGCTGCCTTATTTTTTTTCTCCAAAATCTTCTTCCATCAGTTTCATGATTTCAATTTCTATTTTTAAATTTTAAATAGTTTTTAAAATTTGGTTTGTAAAATTGTACATTTGTAAAGAGTTGTAAAACTCTTGTGGATCAGTTTGAGCTAATTTGTTTTTGGAAGAAAAGAAAAGTAATGCCAATCTATTCCGTTGCATAATGAAATTATCATGGCTGGGAATCCCCAAAGCAGTCCCGAGCATGAAACAATGTCTCCCTCTTCAGGCCCACATGCACAACTGAGCCATTCCCCACTCCCTCCTCCTTCCATCAACTTGCTTTCCTTGAAAGAACACATAAAGGACTAAGATGGAGATTATTCTGAGACTTCCCAAATGTTGTTTTCTTTCAAGTTAATTTAGTAAACAATTTTTTGCCATTTGGAACTAATGGGAACTTCAATCCTATGTAAATCTGAGAGATAGGCAGATCCATTTAATTGCAAGGGCAGAAACCAGAAGTCTGAAATGTAATTGTTAATGTTGTGTAAGGTTCCTTAGAAGTAAGTGAACATGAAATCTTGACGTATGTCACATGAGTAGGGTGCACAGACTTTCTGGAATTTACAGACTTTCTAGCAAATCAATGTATGCGTTTACTTGCTTCACCTGAAATTAAAAAAACTTACTTTTGAAACATTAAGCTGTCACAATCAAGACAGACTCAAATCACAGATCTTGATTGCTGTACTTAATACTTCTTTTCATTTGCTCCAGTTTATCTTTGCATATCCTGTTCTGCGTGATTAAATACTCTTGATCATTCATGAGCTCATGCTGAGCTGTATCATCTCACACAAAGCATCACAGGGTAAAGCTATTCAGGATCAACACTCACAGAAAAAGCACTTGCCCCAAATTCGTCTTTTTCCATTATATCTGGACCTCTGGAGGCAACATATTTTCAAATCAAGACATAAAAAGATTTTTTTTTAACTAACACTAGCAATTTATAGAAACAAGCACAATGCCCATTCTGAAAATATTTCAGCACAATGGTTTTGTCAAAGGTCAGGAAGGGAGATTTAACCTTCTTTTGTAGCTGAAAAGTTATATTCTTATACTGCTTCTTACTTGCCTTAACTTAATTCTTTCTCAGTGAGAAAGAAGGTCAAGAAGCAGTAAGTTCACAGGAGAAGCCAGAGGATTTTGTAAAAAATATACTTTGAAGGGGATCTTGGCTTATTACTGTAGTGAAAAACAAAGCTTCTGTTTGTTTTTTGTGTTTGGTTGGTTGGTTTGGGACAGGGGGTTGTTTGTTTTGTTTTGATTTGTTTGAAATAGGAGTGCCTTTCTTTGAATGTCTAAAATTTATTTATGCATTTCATGTCTTGCAAGCATTAATAGAAGTGGGGTGTGAAATGGAAATGGACCAAGATCTGAAGTTTAGGGCAGCCTCTGTCCACTAACCCTGGTCACCTGTGGTTGGCTTTTGTGTTTCTGACAGGCATCAGAACAGCTTTCTCAGGAGTGCTGGAAAGGGCCAGCACTCCTTCTCCTCTGGAAGAGGCTTCTCCACCACTGGAGATGTCACCTTGGATGCGACAACTCTGGCTTCACAGGGAGATGAGGAAACCCTTTCCTCCTGAGGTGTCACTTGGCAAATGGTGGGCTGTGAAGAGCAGCTCTTATTCTCTCTTCCTGTGATCTTGAATGAGTCTGGTTTTGTCACTCTGCTTAGGAGTGCACCGCCTTGGGGGCAATTTGGGTTGAAAAGTACCTGAATTCTGGATTGCCACACAGGATAAACGGTCATAGGACCCTGTCTTTCCAGACCAGAATCCTTTTGCCACATATTCAGCACCTCACACTACTGGACTAGTTGGTACTCTTTTGGGTTTAGGCACTGTTGAAGAATAAGCTGTGTAGATCATGCTCTCAGACATGTATTTTGATACTGCTAAGGCTCATTTTTAATACTGCTAAGGCTCAGGGTTTGGGTTGTCTGGATCATAACCTTAATAGTCCTGTGCCTCCAATTCCTAACAGTAAAGTAGGGGTAGATATAATACTTTGCTACCTTACCTATTTAGACTGTAAAATCCTTAGGAGAGGGACTTTCTCATACTCCCAATTTGTACACTGACACTGACATTCTAAAAATGAACACAAGAAGGCCCGATAAATATTGTCTGGGTTTGGTACCTTATTGGTTTCCTCTGGTTCCTGTGCTACAATTTAATTTATGGTGATGGCTGCTGCGATTTCTTTTTCCAGCAAATCAGTTGCAGTTCAAATGTTTATGCCAGCTTGTACCATATGATGCTCACAGAAGTCTGGACTGTTTTCCCAATTTTCTAGACAGAGTGAGTTTTGCTTAAATTAATATATTTCCTTGACTTCATTAAATTAAGAGGTTTCTCTTGGATAACCACTTTTCTTCATGCAGTGAAAGCAAAACTTCTAGCTAAACTTAGTAAGAATAGTGCCAATTCATTTTACTGTTCCACAGCTGTTTTCAATAGAGCAGGAAAGAACACATATCCTTGCATATTTGTTTCCATTTTAGGATCTTAAGGTTAGGTATGATAGTCAATATTTCCTCCATGAATCATCTTTCTTTACCATAGATCTTTTTATAGCTTGCCTTAGACACCATTGCAAGAGTAATTTTTAATAATTTCATTTTCTAACACCACCTGCCTAAAATGAGACACCTGCTCTCCATATCTATTTCCATTCCTCTTCATTAGTTTTTTTCCCGCATGTCTTTCCTATATCATTACAAAAAAAATTTTCTGTATTAAGATTTTTCAAAGTTTAAAAATAAAACTCAGATATTACCCTGTTATAATTGTTGTAGTAGACATACATTCTCCTTACCAAAAGTAATGTCTTTAAAACCCCCTTCATTTTTGCTTTGTGGCACATTCTTTTTTTGTAAATAGTGCAAATATTATATTGAAAACTATTTTTCATAATTTGTTCTCTGATCCAAAATCTATTTTTAATATATTTATAAACTACCCATTTTTCTCAGACTTCTAGTTTCTCTTTCACTAATTTAGGATTAAAATCCTCATTTTCATTTGCTGGTGAATAATGAGCAGGGAAACAGATGTTTTCTTTTTAAGATGAAACCTCATTACCTTATTGTGAGTGACCCTTGTAGTGGAGTGATGATATAACATTAACAGGCTTTTTGGTTTTCTTTGCATTGATTTGATTTTCATCCAGACACATTTCCTCATTGTTATAAATGAAAAAGTGATTTTTCAGTGGCCACCCAATGCTCTTCACTATTGTTTGGTGCCAATAAATTAATGGTTATAGATTAGAATACTTCTCATTTGATCAAATATTAGAAATATCAAGACAGTGTAATTTAGACTTAGATTTCTGAAGCAACCTATAAAAATTTCTATACCTCTAAAGCAGATCTGAGAATTTAAACCTTAGTTCATACTTAGTTCATATTTGTACTTGTATTTAAATTTAGAAAATTTTTTTTTCAAACCTTTGAAAACTATTTTTCTGTCAAACTTATGGGTCAAAAATCACAGTCCCAGTCATTTAAATTGAAAACCCACAATCCCCCCTTTCAAATTTAGATTTTGTTTGTTTCACTTTAAAGAAAGTAGATAAGATGAAAAGTATATGTGCCATTTCCTTCAGATAAAACTGACCATAAAAACACTGGTGCAAAGCCACAGATATGTTTAAACTGTAAACTAATGTCACTGGTGTTGACTTGAGGGGTTATAATAATAAATTCAGACTACAATACAATGCGAACCTGCACTGATTTTTGCAGAATGCTAAATAGAGATTGATTGAAACCAGGGAATTTGCACCTGCATTAAAACCACTACAGGTTTCAGAGTATTTCAAATTGAGGCTAGGATCTTATCAGTGAGAACTTATAGTTCTAGCTTTTGCATTCCCATTGCATTTGAATTAAATATACAGAAATGTAATAGCCGATGATGTGAAATAGATACTGATAAACAACTTGCAAATGCCTTTTCTGACTTGAGTCTCATAGATCCCATAATCTCTGTAACAGACTGAAAACAATCTGCATTTCTGCAGAAGAATTAGCTAGCTGTATTCCAAGAATGTGTATCTTTGAATCGCATCCAACTCACAATCAGCTGATATTTTAATCACAGTTTAGATACTTAGTTTATATAATCTGGGAGTTGAACCAAAAATCATGATTTGGGTTTATTTTTCCTTCAGTCTCCTATTGGAAGAAATGTCTTTCCAGCTCAGCCAAACTGCATTCTGCTGATAAGGGGGAATATGAATGACATGCAATATTATGTCTCAGTGGAATCTTATATGAACAGAGGAAACAATACATTTTGTTGAGATATTAACAAAAAGATCAGAACTAAATCTGAAAAACCTTATGTGTAAAACCTGACTACCTGCAATATTATACATGGAACCTTGTATATAAGGATACTCAGGCATCCTATAAACCTGTTTCAAGTGTGTAACCTGAGTTTATGAAATAAGTGTA
>VYZW01017443.1:0-22550 GCA_013401315.1 Balaeniceps rex
CCGCGCCTGGGCCGCCGAGGGTGGGCAGCGCCGGCCGCGCCGGGCACCCCCCAGCACCGCTTCGCCCGGCCCGGCCCGGCCGGGCATCGCCACCCCCAGGGCAGAGCCGGGCCAGCAGGATGGGCCCCCGCAGCTGCGCTCCCCCGCTCCCATCGTAATCCCACCCTCGGGGCACGGCGCGGCACGGCGCCGGGCAGGTGAGGGTAGGTGAGGGCAGAAGAGGGCAGCATCCCAGCCCCGCCGACGGCAGCGTTGGCCAGGCAGCAGTGGGAGCAGCCAGCACCACGGCACGGTGTGCCCTGGGGAAGGACGGTCCCCATCCCGCCCGCCACGGGATGCCTGCGCTGCTGCTTGCTTTGCTGGAGGAGCAAATGCTCTTGTGGGGTCACGGTGCTTCCCCGGGGCAGAGCTCAGCTCCCTGGGGACATGAAGCCAAGGCTGGGGAGCAGCCACATGGCCCCAGAGCTGTCACCGGTCCTGGCACCATCCCTGCCACGGCACAATGCCGGTGTGAGCAGGAGCACTGCTGCAGGCTCCCTGCTCTCTGCGCCCTCGGGACCAGCCCAGTGGGTCACCCCACCCCACACTGAGCTGTCCCCTCCAGCCTGTGTGTCCCTGCACCATGCCCGGGACACAGCTCAGCCCCCCCACACCATGCCGGCACGTCTCCATGGGGCTGCTCGAGCTGGCTCGGCTCCTTGCTGAGATTTATTGTGGCTCCAAGAGCCGGAGGCTGCCAGCCTGATACCATCAGCCCCTTGCACACCAGGGCAGCTTTTATATTAGTTTTCTTTAAATGGAGGATGAGCTTCCCAGGCTGGAGGAAATATCATTTCTCTGAACGCTTCCATCTCATGTCGGTTCAGACATCTCCAGGCAGCATCGCAATCACCCTGGAGTGGAGCGAGGGATGGGGACAGGATGCAGAGGCTGGGACACGTGGGGACAGACAGCTCAGGCACAGGGACCAGTGTTGGGCAGGGCTGGAGGAGAAAGTCCAGCGGTGGCAGTGGCCTTGTCCCCCGCAGCCCCAGGCAGGCAGGCACAGCTTGCAGGGGTGCATGGGGAGGGCAGGGGTGCCCGTGGCGCTCAGCTGAGTTACTCACTTGTCGGCTGCCAGGGTGCCGAGGCCAGCTGTGAAATTGCGCTGGCGAGAGCACGGCACGGTCCTGAAGCGCTTTGCCTTTCCAGCATGACAAACCCAATTAGATAACAGGGAGTGCATGAGGAGGAGGAGGAAGGGCAGAGGAGAGCCTGCCTGCACCAGGAACATTATTTCCTCCCCACAGCTGACCCAGAAAAGCGCCTTGCAGGGCTGGAGCACATGTATCCAGCTGGGGATGGCACCTGGGGCATGGGCCCCCAGGCACCCTGCTCCGCTTGCCAGGCACCCATGGGTGCCGCAGCCTCGGGGCTGGGGCGGCAGGATTCCCTCACCACATGCTGGTCTTTCCGCTCAGCCACCGCACGCCGGCATCCCCGCGCCACACTCACGTGCAGGGGAGACCCCATTAGGGAGGTAATTTCTCGACACGATTCCTCATTTCCCTGCTCTCTGCCGTGGAGACACGCTGACCTTGACAGAAATAGCTGCTTGCGCCTCAGCAGGCGGATGCCAGCCAGAGATTGCCAGGGGCCCTGGCATCCTTGTCCCCACCCAACACAGCTCCAGGGCCCCCCAAGTCGCCTCCACTCCCCTGGGGCTCGCTGTCCTGCCCCCCAGGCCCCATGGGACCAAGGTGCTAGCCCCCAGCATCCTCACCCTGGCTCACGCCAGCCCACCCACAAGCACTGGGGGCACGAGGACCAGGCCCACGCATGCCCGGTCCCCCATCCCCACTGCTGCCAGCCCATTGTGCCAGCCTCCGGCTGATCCCAGCTCACGCAGGTATTTCTGCGGCTTACACGGCTCCCCACGGTATTTAGCCTCTGGAATACGACGTTAAACATTGCAAGCAGCGACAAATCCCGATTGCTCCAAGGAGACAAGGGGCTGTACTAAGCTTCCAGCCAAACGTTTGTATGCAAGGGAAACAAGCTGCAGCATGTGTGGTGCTGGCAGGTCCTGCTCCTGCATTCCCGGGGCACCCAGCCCTGCTCCCACATCCCCACTGGGACACCCAGCCCTGCTCCCACGTCCCCGCTGGGACACCCAGCCCTGCTCCCACATCCCCGCTGGGACACGCAGCTGGCAGGCAGGCCCTGGGCATGAGCACACCGTGTAGGAGCGAGCACCCCAGCACAGAGACACCCCTGAGAACAGTCATCACTGGGGCATGATGGGGATGGGGAGAGGGATGGGAAGACACTCGAGTGCTGCCCACCCTGGGCTTGGTGGGGATGCCAGTCCAGGGGTAACCTTGAGGGTGACCTCCAGGTACCCCAGCCAAGAGAGCAAATCAGCATGGGCAGGGCTGTGGTATAAAGGAAAGTAGCTTCCAAAATTGGAAATGCTGCTTCCTGAGTGAGTGCAGGCAGCTGGAGGCACAGGGATGCCCCTGGCCAGGAGACACAGTGCAGGAGCTGGGGCCAAACCGGGATGACACTGGCAGAGCTGGGAGAACAGCATGCCCATGCACGCTGCCCCCGACTCTGCTCCTGCCCCCTGCCACGGCTGTTGCAGCCCTGGAGCCCGGCTCTGCTGGAGCCCCCCACTGCATCCATCCCCAGCAGCCCGCTCCCCCCACGCAGCACGGCCAGGCCCTGCCTGGGTGCCCCGGGAGGGAAGCCGCAGCGCTGATGCCAGCATTGCAACTGGCCGGGATATGAGATCTGCTTGGATTCAGCGATTTCAACTCATTTCAAGCCCGATTCTGCAGCAATTTTCTGAGCCAGTGGGATGTTTTTGCCTCTGCAAATGTCCCCTCTCACGCACGGTCGCACCATTTCCCTTCCCCGCTCTCAGGAGGGGCTGGGGAACGGCGCCAGTTTGGCTCGACCCCAGCTCTGGCAGCGATGCAACCATCCCCCACACCGGCAGCCCCTCGGCTGCCCCATGCACAGCTGCCGGGATGGCTCTTGCGGGATGCAGCCCTGCTCATGGTGGCCGGGGCTCCTGCCTCCAAGGGGTGCAGGGCTCTGCAGCCTCGGTCCCTGCAGAGCAAGGCACCTTTGGCCCTGAGCAGGGCTGCAAAGGGCCAAGCTCTGGAGCATCCTCCGCAGTGCCCCAACCCGCTTCCCCAGGAGGAGGGAGAGCAGTGGGGCAGCAGTGGGGCCGGGGGACACTGCAGGCACATCCCGCAGGGGCCAGGACCCCTCCTGCCACTGCAGGTGTGCCTGTCTCTGTGCCACAGGCCAGCCCGTGCCAGCTGAGCCCCCTTGGCCAGGCCCGAGCCAGCAGCGGAGACGTTGGTGCATGGGGCCGGCAGAGCCCCTCGCGTGCCAACTAGGCTCGCTGCCGGAATACCAAGTGCTCAGCTGTGCCGTGGGCTGTGCCGCCAGCTGGGCAGAGGAGCGGGAGGCACCCGGGCCCCGGCACCAGGCACGGCGAGCACGTCACTGCCAGGCTGCTGCGCTGGGGCCAGCATGCAGTGCAGTGCCCCCTGGGAGCAGGCAGGATCTGGACCAGGGCTCCCTGCTCCTGCCAGGTCAGGAGTGCAGGGATGCGATGCATGGCAGAGGGACGCACTGCACGCACGGGCCGGGACACTTTCCCAGGGCATCTGCCCCAGTGCTGTCAGCAACATCAGTAAGGCAGGTGGACATTGGCACCATCCTGCTTTCAGGAGCAGCATCTGTGACAGCACAGCCAAACTCATGTGCCAGGGAAGGAGCTTTCCCTGCAAGCCATCACCCCAGGAGTCCTGCACCGGCCAAGCCAGGAGCTGGAGAGGGCCATACTGCCGGTGCCACATGGAGCCAGGGTGGCTGTGACAGAGAGACGAGGGGCTGGGGACCCCAGGTCCTCACCTCTCGGCCCCACTGCGCAGGCATGGCAGCACACAGCTGCCTCCGATAGCAAAGCAAGTGCCATCGCAAAGTTGTGCTTTCCCCTCCCACGGCTCCTGGGGGGAATTCGTCCCAGAATCTCACTCAGCTCCTCATTTCCAACCTAAATTTATTCATGGCCAGTTTGTACCATTTGTTCTTGTGCCAGCATTGTCCCTTAGCTTAAATAGCTCTCTTCCCTCCCTTGTGTTTACTCCCTTGATGTATTTATAAACAGCAATCCCATCCCCTCGCAGCCTCCAGCCTGCCAGCCCGCACGTGCCAATCGCTCCTGGTTTCCTCTCTCAATTCAGGCTCTGCTCGCCTGCGCAGCCCGGCTGCCCGGCACGGCATCTGCTCCAGCTCCCCGGCAGCTTCCTCAGCCCTGCCTGCCCAGCGCTCGCACACTGCTACCCTGAGCTCCCCAGCCCTCTCCATCCCACAGCGGCCGGGGGACAGCATCCCACCCAGGTCGGGACCACTGCCCTGGCCGGGGTAACTTGCTCCCTGCAGATCTCCTGGCAGCTTGTGCTTTCATACAGTTTGCTTGCACTTTAAAGCATCCACCAAAAGGGTCACCTGGGCAGGTGAAGGAGCCAACACCAAGGGAATTGCAGAAGAGGAAGCGCGGGGCTGCTGGCGGAGGGGGGAGGCATGCTGCAGCACAGGGCAGGGGTGCAGAGAGGCAGGGGAGCAGGAGCCGGGGAAGCCCACTCCAGCCTCTCGGCAGCCAGCAAGCTGAGCGTGCTGCCTACCTACGCTGGTAGCACGAGGGTCAGGTTCTGGGCTTGCAGGAGGTTTCTGCCCCATGTTTCTGCCTCCTGCCTCCTCCAAGAGGGAGATGGGGAAAGCCATGGGGCAGAACCAGGGTCCCCATGGGAAAGGTGCACCAAAGCTGCACCCCCAAAACATGCCAGAGCTTGCTCGCTGAGCTGCTAACATGCTCTCTGGCCTGGGTTTTGTCTGTGTTGAGCAGCAATCCTGCCATTCTCAATGCACCCCTCTGGTGCTCTCCAGACGGCTTCCCATCCTCAGACACCCCCGCTCCGGGCACACCGCCCCTGGGCACGCAGCACAGCACGCTATGGATAAGCACTGGGATGGGCTGCAGCCCAGCCTCGCTGCTGCAAATCCAACAAAACACGGACACACAGTGAGAGCAATAATTATGGTTTTGGGTAGTGGGCTCCTCTTGGCATCTGGAGGAGACCCAGCGCCATGCACGGTGCTGTGCAGACACAGCTGCTCTGTGCCTCTTGCCCCAGGACCAGGGAAGGATCCCCAGCCCTGTGGTTTCACGCAGAGATGTAGCACTGAGCCCATACACCCTGCAGGTTGGAGAAAGCAGGAACATCAAGGATACCTGAAAGTGGGGTACGCAGGGTCCCCGCGGCTCCTTTGTGGAGCTCAGGCAGCCTCTGCTCTCTGGCTGCTGTCACCCCGCAGGGACCCCAGCGCTGCAGGACGTCCCCTGCCCTGCAGGTACATCAATGCCTCTGCACGATGCCGGTTGGATGCTGGTGGCTTTTGGCTGAGAGACGGCAGCAGATTCTGGGTGCCACCGGCCCTGCCTCTCTCCCCTTCGCGTGCCGGGGCACTGCGGGGAGGCGGCGCGCAGCACCGCAGTCCCCCCGCTCTCCTGCCCGGCGCAGGCAGAGCTCTCCAGGCAGCGCCGTCCCTGGGGACCGCTTCTCTTTGAAAGCACCCGCGCAGGGAGTGCTGCGCCGCCCGTCCCCAAAGGGTTAACAAGCAATTTCCTTTGCTGACAGCTCGGAGACCGTTCACTATCGACTGCGGGAGAATAAGAGGGGAGAAGCAGCGAGATAAAAAGGCAGCAGAGCTGGCACCGCCTGCTTAATCCCAGCGTTTAATCTGCTGGGGCAGCGCAGGCAGCCTTATCTCGCCGTCCTTCTGCTGCTCCATCTCATTACCGCTCCCACGGCTGCGCGGGCCGCGCCGCCAGGAGATGTAAGAGCTGAGCCGGGGAGCGCTGGCCTGGGGCAGCGGCTGCTGCCAGCCCGCCTCGCTCGGCAGCCTCCGCCGGGCCCGCTGCGCTGGCGGGCACACGCCGGCACCCCACGCCTGGCACACGCGGCATCCCCCCCGCTGCCCAGCCGGAGCGGGGCGGCTGCACGGGGACACACGCACACACAGAGGGATGCGCACACGGACGGCGCCCACGGAGCGTGCTGCCGCACACATGGCGCCGCTCACGCCTGGCGCTGTCACGCAGCCTCGGGGACACACTGCCAGTGTCACACACATTTCCCGGTCCTTGCCCCCGCACGCGTGCTCTGGTGCTCCAGCCTGTGCGATGCCCATGCCCCTATGGGTGGATGGAGGGTGCAGGGCTCCGTGGGACCGTGCATGTAGGACACAGCAGGGCCAGGACAGCAGGCAGGGCAATGCCACCTCACCTTGCATGTCCCCCTCCCTCCATCCTCATCTATCCAGGTGCTCCCCTGCCAGATGCCAGATGCCTGCTCATCCTACCAGGCACGCCATGGCCAATGTCACTGGGTCACCCCCAGCCTGGCCCTGGCAGCTCCTGCAGCTGCAGGGCAGGGGTGGGCAGGAGGGGGGGGCCGCCTCCCGGGAGCCGGCAGGTGCCGGCACAGACACGGTCCCTCCAGCCACAGCATTTATCTGTAAATCCGCAGCACTGACACCGTGCAGATGAAGCCTCTGTGCTAGCCAGGTTGTCACGGGGGTTATCCTGCTGCCTACGGATGGGTTTACACTGATAAGATTTATTGTCACCCTAGCTGAGGTGCTGCCAGCACCTCACTGCCTGCTCCTCCTGCAAGGCTGTGCTGCCTGCCTGGGGGTGCCGTGAGAGCCATGAGCAGCACCTCGCTGAGCGGCAGCCGGCAGAGCGGGTCCCTGGATGGGAGGAGAGCCAGGCATGTCCCTCTGCTCCCCGCTGCCAGGGCTGATATGTCCCTTGCCCATCTGTCCCAGGGCGCCTCACCCAGCCTCTCACCATCGCAGCGGGATGCAGGGGGGTGCTAGTCCCTGAGCTGGACCAGGCTGAACAGAGCTCACATCTGTGCTGCCAGAGATCTGCTGACGGTGCTGGCAGCGTGGCTCCTGTCATAGCTCGGCAGCTTCGCGGCTCTCCTACGTGGTGCGGGACTCGCGGGGCGGCTGTGCGTGGAGCCACTGCAGGCAGCATGGCCCGGGCAGGGAGTGGGGGGAAGCCCCTCAAGATGCAGCGTGACCCCAGCACCGCAAGGGAGCTGGCAGGGAGGCTGTGGGAGCCGGGACCTCATGCATGCCCTGCCCCAGGGTGACATGGGGTGGGCAGGAATACCCCAAAAAGGGGAATTTGGCCCCAAGGCACCCTGCTCTGTCCTGGTCCCTCACCCACACCTTGCTGTCTGCCCCCCCCACCACGCTCCCCAGCACTGATTTCCCTGGGGCTGGCAGGGATTGCCCTGAGCCACCTGGTGCAGCCAGGCAGGGCCTGAGCCAGGCTAAATCCCTGAGCAGCGGGAGGGGGAGCTGCCTGCCAGCGTCCCGCCCTGTCCCCAAAGTCACCACATAAGCCCTGAACAGCTTCCCCACTGCCCTGCTCCATCCCGGCTCCTGCCTCTTCCCCTTCTCCTCCCCTCCAGCTGCTGACCCCCTGATGGTGCTGTGGGCTCCACTCTCTCCACCAACACGAATTTGACCCCAGCACGTCAGAACCGAAGGAAACAACAGGCAAACAAACAGCCAAAGCCCTGGCTGCGCCCTCCTCCCCAGGGCCAGCTCGGGGGGGCTGCGGGGGCCGGGGGGCCAGTCGGGGTGCTGGTGTAACCCACTAGCACATCAGGAGCTCAAGTGAAGTGGGGTGATCACAGCCCAGCGGGAAAGGGCTCGTTAATAGCTGAGCCCTTTTAGTAGAGATTAGGGAGCTGCGCAGCTTTGATCTTTGATTGCCAATTTGCATCTTGAAGGCGCTGGGACCTCATCCAGCCTCCGCGCAACCCTTTGTGGTTATCTCGTGGCTAATGGATTTGTTCTTAATGCTGGAGCGTGCAGGCTAAAGGCTGATTAAACCCTCTCCACGGCACTAAATCAATGGAACAAACATGATAGGGGTTGGCTTTCCCCAGCCCGCCTGCTCCCAGGCGGAGGGGCTGATCAACAGAGCCCCTGCACCCCGGGACTGGCAGGGGCTCCCTCCTTGGGGCTGCTGGGCAGGGGAGGAGGCGCAGGCACCAGCAGGCAGGGACAACCCCGCAGCCTGTATCCCTGTATCCCCATCCTGTGCCTGCCATGCAGGTGGTGATGGGCTGGGGGGGCTCAGGACTCCCGGCATGTCTGCCCCTCCTGGATGCTTGGGCCACATTGTGCTGAGGTCTTTGTGCTGGTCCTCAGCGTCTGTAGGAGCACCCCAGTCCCGCCCGGCTCCTCCCAGCTCCCAGGGCTTGCTATGGGAGCAGGGACATGACCTGGCAGGGATGGGATGGGACAACCTGCCCCTGCAGTTGGGGGACTCCTTCCCCCTCCTCATGCCCCCTTTGCCTCCCACACACTGGGGAGCAGCACTGGCAGCTCCCATCTCCTCCATCCTTCAGACTGTCCCCCCTTCCCCCTGCTTGGTGCCAGTGCCACGTTCCCAGGACCATGTGCTGCCTGCAGCAGCCCATACCTCACTGCTGTGAGCAGCAGCATTGGTGCACACCAACGGTACACACACTGTGGGAGCCCCATAACGCCCATGGTCTCCACTGCATGCCCAGCTTCAGGAAAATGCAATTCCCACTGTGTCTGCAGACAGCATTAGCAGAGGGGACAAGCTGCGCCCTGCCCACGGATGCCCCAGGAACAACTGGCCTCCTGTCCTACCCACTGCCCGGGCTGGGGGCCTGGGTACGGGAGCTGAGCACCTGAGACGGGCAGGACTAAGGTTTTGGGGACTAGGAGCTGTGGGGAGGAGGGTTGTGTGGCTGCAAGCTGGGAGGAGACCGGCTGAGAGCATTTTGCACCCTTTGCTTTTTGCAGGGCTCACAGCATCACCCCAGATACTGCCAGGGCAGAGCTGCCTACAGGTCTGGTGGCATTTGAGTGACAGGACCCACGAGCACAGGACCCACGAGCGAGGATCCTGCCCCAGGGCCTGAGCTGCCTGTGCTGGCAGTTGAGACATGAGCTGCAACACAGTGAAGCCCAGACCAGTGCCATGCTGGGAACCAGTCTGTGGGGAGAGGGTGCTGGGAACAGCCCCGCTGGCCCTGGGCTGTGTCCGTGCCAGGCTCGGCCCCAGCGAGCAGCGGCTGTGGTAGAGGCAGCCGAGCTGCCGCACAGCACGGAGCCGGCAGGATCACACGCCGAGATTCCCATCTGCAAACCTCGCTATTGAATCATCTCCCCTCCACCAATATTTGCCAAATGCAGGAGATAAAGTGGCCACAAAAGTCATCAGTGCCGGCATTTCAATCTGCCCGGGGTGGCGGCAGAGGGGTGGCCGGACAGGCTGGCAGCCCCCCAAGGCAGCGGGGCCCTGACAGCTCAGCCCCGCGAGCCCCCTGCTCCGGCTCCCAGCCCCAGCCAGCCAAGCAGCCCCTGCAACCTGCCTGCAGCAAGCACGGAGGGGAGCCAGGACCCCTCCACAGCCCTGCGCAGCACCTCTGCCTGCCTGGGACGGATGCTCCTGCCACGGGCACCGCTGCCAGTGCCAGCCTGCCCCGGGCATCAGCACAGACCCCCATCCTGCCCTCACCCCCACCTCCACACCAGGACAGCAATCTCCACCTGATCAGCATCATCCCTGCAACCCTCAATGCAGCACCAACCCACCCCTCCAGTACTGCCCCATCCCCTCCATGTCACCCCAGTGCCCCAGCTATCACTGCCCTGCCCTGCCGGCACCACGCAGCCCCCGCTCTCCCTTGCCCCAGGCTGCCTGTGCAGTCTCTGCAGTGGTGCCTGAGCGGGCGAGACAGGACACGATGCTGAGATACAGCTCCTGGAGGAGAAGCCCAGAGTGTTATCAGCCTGGGGAGTTAATTAAGGTCATGTCAGGTGATAAGGAAACAGGATGTCAGAGCAGCAGCAGCACAGGGGGGTCAGAGCCGGAAAAACTCTCTCTGAAAAGCAACTCCACCAAGATGTGATCAGCCAGGCGCTTGGGGACGGAGCAGCTGCCACAGCCGCACGTGGGGGGGCTCTGGGGACAGCGCCGCACACGCTGGACCTATGTCCGGTATGGCATGGGATGGGATGGGATGGGATGGGATGGGATGGAGATTGAGACGGGATGGGTATGGGGATGGGATGGGATGGGATGGGATGGGATGGGGATTGAGATGAGGTGGGGATGGGGGATGGGATGGGATGGGATGGGATGGGATGGGATGGGATGGGCAGGGGGCCCGGCTGTGATACACTGTGCTTCGGCAGGAAAAGGCAGCCGAGCAGCCCTTGTTACCCGCTCCTGTCCTTGCACAGGAGCGATGCGCCCTGGTGTGACCACCGTTGTGCCAGCAGGGCAGGAATTGCTGTGAACCTCTGCCCGTAATTAGCACATGTAATTGCAGACACTCTCTGATTAGCAGGACCTCAGAGCTGGGCACCCCAGGCTGCTTGACAGCACTCGTGCTGCTCCTGCCTCGGACTGTTTGCCTCCCTGGTCGGTGACGGCTTTGCCCCCCGGGACGGGCAGTGCCATGGGGCTGGGAGAGCTGGGAGAGCAGGGCTGGCCTGGCACGGCACAGCATGGTGCACAGTGGGGCGGGGGGAGCTGGCTGGAGACCCAGGGGACATGCATAGGGGACACACTGCCAGCGCAAACCCATCTTTCCTGCATGAGCAGCTGCGGCACCCGGCGCCCTGCGTGGCCGGGCGGGAGCTGAGACACCGGGACATAATTAATACTTGCATCAATCTTGCCTGGATTTGCATGGTGCCCTCGGCCCCCCACTGCCTGGGAAGGCGAGCTGCTCCGTGCCCTTCCTGGGGGCCGCAGCAGCAGCAGCCATGCCAGCCCTGCCTCCTCCGCGGGGGTCACAGCCCCAGCGTGGCCCCTGGCTTGCCCCACATGCACCCCATCCTTCCTCACCCCACCGCCCCTCACATCGGGGGCACCCGCAGGCCCCCGCCCTGCCCTGCCCAGCCGCTGGAGCATTGAAGACAGATGGAGACGCTTCCCTCTGCCGCGTGGTCCCTCCCTCCCTCCTCGGGCTGCGAAGAAATTGTGGGGATGGCAGCTCAGGAGTGAAGGGCACAGCAGGGTTTGGAGGGCAAAGGGGGGTGGCTGAGCTGCAAACACCCCCCTGCAGCTGGGAGGCGAGGCGGTGCCCACCTCTGCATGCCTAGGATGGGTACGAGGTCCGTGGGCAGCATCCATGGCCGGTGCCTGCTCTCCTGGGGCACCCAGCTCCCTCCTGCCCCTGTCCTGCTCCCCTGGCCCAGGTGAGCAGCCCCAGGCCATCCCCAGAGGGGTCCCCCAGGCTGAGCCCTGGCCTGGGAGTAAGAACAGCCAGGGCGGGAAAGAGCCTGGGGTGGTGGCAGGGACACCAGGGTGCAGGCAGGGACATGGGTGCCACCCATAGCCCTCACTTTGCCGCCCTGGGGGTGCAGGTGCAGGTGACAGAGGGACGGGACAGCACGGGTATGTGCGGGGTGCCACTGCCCCCCGGGGATGACAAAGTGGTGAGATCCCTGAGCAGCCAAGCGCAGCACCTCACCACGGCCGCTGACACCACTGACAGCCGCTGCCGGCCCCGTGACACCGCGGGGACCGTGACGCTCCGGCCACAGCCGGGGTACAGCCAGATACAGGAGGAGGCAGAGGCATGTCTCCTGCCCCCCGGGCTGCCTGCCAGCCCTCTGCAGCCACTGTCACTGACATGCCTCACCCGTGCCTGACCGCAACACCCACAGTGCCTGCATCACCCACAGTGCCTGCAGCATCTGCAGCACTTGCAGCACTTGCAGCACTTGCATCGCTGCCCAGCCCACGTCAGGGGCACGGCGGACATGGCCACTAATTGTGCCTGTGACTGGGATGGGGGGGGCCACGGCCTGATTGCAGCTGCCCAGATGAGTGCGGCCGCCTCAATCAGAGCCGCGCGGCCCTCCAGCGTGCCGGGCACCGGGAATTAAACTGCTAATGAGCTGCCGGCTGGAGGGCCGGCAGTTAGTGATTAATCAGGGGCTCTGTTCTGACGAGGCCTGTGCCTCCTCTCCCCTCCCACCCGGCACACCCCAGGGGCTGGTGGCAGCGGGCCAGCAGGTCCCCCCAGCCCCTGCTCCCTGCCTGCCCAGCCACCATGGGCAAGGGCCAGCCAGGCTGAGCTCCCCGACACAGAGAGGGGTCCCCAACCCCCCTGCCACTGGGACACAGCACCCGCAGGTCCTCCCAGCCTCTGGCTTTCCTGCCTCCCCCCCTCCTCCTGTGCTCGCTTTCCCGGCGCTGCAATCAGGAGGGAACCTTTTGTTCTGCTGGAAGAAAACCTGTTGAGTCCAGCCGAGCCTAGCTGGCGCTTAACAGCCGTTCAGGTGCAGAGCGTGCTCCGGCTTGCATCTGCGCCCGGAGAGGGCACGGCGAGCTGGGGGGGCCTCCGCCGACGGGCCCTCCCCACCTGTGCGAGGGTGGCTGGGGAGGACCGGCCGTGCAGGCAGCGATGTCTCCCGGGGACAGGGCAGGCACATGCGGGAGCCCTGAGTCCCAGCGGGTCAAGGTGCAGGGCCAGCCCCCCCACCCAAGACGGCAGCACGGTGCCACATGCCCTGGCTCAGCGGCGGGGCCGTCCTCACTCCCCGCTTGCTGCCGGCACCGCGATGCAGCCGCGGGCGGACAGGGCTGGCAGCGCCCTGCCTGTAACCGCTGCTGGCGCAGCACGCCAGGGCATGGCTCAGAGCGCAGAGGGAAGGTTTTGCAGCGTAAGCAGGGGACAGCCACCCGCAGAACCGTGCGGGGAGCTGCAGGGAAGCTGCTCAAGCAGGAGCCTGACTCTGCTCCCCTGCTGTGGAGCCCTGGCTGGCTTTCCTCCCTTCACGGCCCTTGCAGAGTCAGGACGTGGCAGAAGCGTTGGCACCCTCCTGCCCTCGCACCCTTGCCGTGCAGCCCATGCAGGGACCGTGCCCTGGAGACAAGCTCGCTGCCTCCTCCCGGGCTACGTGTCGGGGCAGTACCTGGGAGAAAAGGCCGGTGACTGGCACGGCACAGGTTAGAGAGATGCATGTTCTCCCCTATTGCACAATTAATCATGAGAAGTTTTTCCTCCTTTCGTGCATGAAACAAAATTTGGCAGGGCGCTCTGACCACAGGGACTTGCTGCTTGCTCTCCAGTAAAAACCCAGCCACATCTGGCAAAGAAATAACCTCAGAGCATCCCTGTGTGCGCAGGCGGGGAGACGCAATGCCGGGCCAGGCAGGAAAACCCAGCGGGGCTTGGTGCGCCCGTGCAGCGAGCACCTTCAGCCATATGCTCCTGGTGTTCGCCCCCTCTCCCCAGCCCCCAGCACACACACGACCACGCTGTTCTGCTGGCGCCATCGTCCCTGCCCACAGGCCCCGTTATTCCGGTCCTGGACACATAAATGCCCAGGCAGGGGCATCCACCCCCTGCCAGCCACCTGGGTGCTGGCAGCAGCCCCTGCATCCCCCACCTGGGCTCTCCCCCCGCCCGCTCCATCCCCCAGCCTGGCTGGAGCCTCAGCCTGTCCTTTCCCAGAGAAAGCCCAAGCCTCCCCAGCAGCGTTTCAGCTATTTGTTATTGGAAAAAGGGGGAAATATGGTTTTCGACAATTATTGTTTTTTCCACCTGACTGGCTGCAAACTTGTTAATTTTTTTCTTTAATGTGTGAACAGTGTCGACAGCAGCTGCATGTGAAATGACTCGACGCCCTATCTGCGGGTCCCTGGCTGGCTTTCAGCGCTCGCACCGCAAACATTGCCTTCTATAAATAAAGGCCTATATCTCATCAATGGCAGAACAGCAGAGCTTTATATAGTCGTCTTACATAAAACCGTCTCTCTTTATGGGCTTCAAACCATTTGCGTCACTTAGTGTGGTTCCGTAAACCTCCTGCTCCCCCTGCGGAGGGAGACCTGGCACGGCTGCCCCGTGCCCCACACCGCCGGCCGGCGGGGAGCCCGGGGTCCCCGCTCTGCCCGGGGCTGCCCCGCCTCCCCCGCAGAGCCAGGTGGCAGCTGTGTCCTTGTCCCCCCGCCCCGCTGCCTTGGCATGCGCTTCCCTCCAGCCCACCCGGCCTTGGCACTGAGTGCCGGCACGGCAGCCAGCACTGCCAGGCACCCCGGCGCCTGGGGATGGCCGGCCGCGAGCCAGTGCCACGCACCCTGCCCTCGTCACCCTCCCTGTCCCTGCCGTGAGTCCTGGGGCAGTGCAGGCAGGGATGCTAGGAGGTGCCTCTCTGTCCTCCATCACTTGGGAATCAGGGACCCGAGGGCGTGGGGTGACCGGGGATGTGGTGCCAGGCTGGGGGGACCAGGCAGCTCCCAGCAGCTCTGGCTCTGACATGCAGGGGACACGAGCCTGGTGGGTTGCTTTCCACCCCGCTGCCCAGCGAGCGCCTGGTGCAGGGGATGCCGGGGGCTGCCCACAGCCATGGGGCACAGGTCCCAGCCCCAGCCTGCGCACAGGCTCCCGTGGTCCCCGGGGCCCGCGGCTCCATATGGCAGAGCCTGCCCCTCCAGCTCGCTGCAGGCGCCCGCACGCACGCACCGATGGGTTGCGGGGGGGTCGGGGACTCCTGCTGAGGCTGCAGCAATGCCTGTCTGGCTGGCAGCGTAGGAGCTTGGGGGGCAGAGCTGCCAAGACTGGTGACAAGCCTTTGTTTACCCCCGTGCCACCCCAGCTGGCTACCCCAGGTGGGCAAGTGGCCAGAGCCGGAGGGACACAAGGAGCATACAGCATCGTGGCACTGGGGGCACTCTGCCCCGCGGCTGCCCCCAGTGCCATCTGGCCATGGGACCCTGCCACGGGTGACACTGGCACCAAGGATGGGGTCACAGCAATGCCCTGCCAGCCACAGTGCCACGGTGCCACGTGGCATCTGATGACGCTGCTGGCACAGGACACCCGCACCCCAGCCAGCCCTGCCCCATGCCCAGAGCCCCCATGCCCAGCCAGACACACTGCACCCCATGAACACCCCCCGCCCCCCAGCTAGTCACCCTGCACTCCGTCAGCCCCACAGCCCTGTGTCCCCACCGCCCCATGGCCCCACAGCCCTGCGGCCCCATGCACAAGCAAGCACCTGCTCCCAGTGGGATGGGGCCAGGGCACCCATGAATGCCCTGGCCCCATCCCTCCCCCAGACGCCCGAGGCGCCCACCCCGCTCTGCAGCCAGTAGCACTGGGGGGGCACTGCCCCACAGACACCCACAGGTGCCCTGGCCCCGGGGGACGGCAGTGCCCCTGATCTGCCCAGCCCAGCACGTGGGACCGGCCTCGTGGCACGTCCCGTGTCCCTGGGGAGCCACACCAGGCGCGGGCGTCCTGGCCGCTGGCTCCCCCCTGTATCAGAGACAGGCTTATTAAGTGTGTGATATTAAATTACCCAGATAAGAGCGTAAGAGCTTTTAAAGTCAATTCATTAAATATAATTATGAAGAGAGCTTTTTTATGCTCACAGTGATCCGATCTCAATCAGGGAGACGGTGGGAAAGCCGCCGGCTCCTCCAGCATCTCCGCTCCCCCGCCGTGTCGCCTCCGCACCCCCCTGCTCCCTGCCTCGTCCCCCACCCGTGGGGAGCCAGCACCCACGGCCACAGCCCTCGCTGCCCGCCCTGCTGCTCTGGCACCCACTCCCTGGTGTCGCTGCTGGTGCCGGTGCCACCCCACTCGAATGGGGGTGGCATGGGGGTCTGCCCAGCAAAGGGGTGGGAGAGGGGGGGCCATGGGGGCGAGCTGTAAGAGCTGGTGGGGTTGGGGAGGCGGGCAGCGGGGTATGAAGATGTCCCGGGGCAAGAGCCAGGGGGTCTGGGGAGCTGAGCACGGGCTCTTCCCAGACACGGGGCCACTTCCCCGCAGGATCCGACCCCCTCCCCATCCCATGCAGAGCAGCCTCTTAGGGACCTAATGATGCATCCCCGCTCCCCAGGCAGGCAGGGTCCACGCTTCCCTCCGCTCCCACATTCATTAATGGCGCTTTGCGACCAATTAATACCTGCCAGCCAGGTGGAGGCTGCCCCGACCCGTGGCCCGACCCCTCACATGCAGCCCAGCTGGCCTCATGCCAGCCCTTTGCACCGGGCACCCCCGCTCACCCCGTGCACCCCCAGCCACAGCCCGGGGTATAGCTGCACGCGGGGCTGAGCCTGTCTTTCCTGGGGGAAACCACAGGGAGCGGGGGTCCCAAAGACACCTTGGGGGACCCATGCCCCTCACCCCTCCCCAGCCATCTGAAAGACAGCCAGATCGCTGGGACACCCGCTGTCCCCCTGCCACGCTGCCCTGAGACTCACCGTGCTGAGGGCTTTGCGGCGACACCCCTAGGTTCAGCCAGCCCCTCGCTGTCCCACCTCGGTACCCCAAACCCTCATCACCCCCATAGCCACCCACGTGCTGCCACAGCCCAGGCACCCTGGGGCGAGGAGCAGCAGCCCAGCTGGCCGGGAGCGGGGTGGGCTCCGGGCTGGGGTCCCCACACAAGGCTCTGGTGGGGGCTGGTGGGAGCAGCTACCCGCTGCTGGGAGCTGCTGGACTGACATTTATTTTTAGACGTGAATTGTATAAATTAGCATTTCTCAGTGGATTAAGCAGCAGGAATTGTGTAAAATTAAATGGCAACGAATTGCATTGAAGTCCCCCGTTTTCTGGCACAAGCAGCGCCTCGAGCCGTGCCCAGGCGGCTCATGTGTAACAGAACCGGAGCTGCTGCCGCCGCCGCTCCGGACAGGAGTGTGACCAACCCGCGGTGTGTCTGCACCAGCCGGGACACAGACCCAGGGATGCTCAAGCACAGAGGTGGGGCTGCGAGGATGGGGGTGCTCAGGATGGGCTGCAAGCCCCCGGGGAGGTGTCTCAGGCACTGGGCTGGGGCCGCAGGACATGGATCTGGTGAGCAGAGCACCTTGACCCAGCTGGGCACGGCTGGGCTCAGCCAAGCAGCTCACAGGAATGGGATTGGCGAGGGATGCTCCGGGCTGTCCTGGGCACCAACACTGCCAGCCTCAGCCCAGCTGGCCCCTGCCATGGGCAGCAGGACACCCACCACAGCCGCAGCCATGGCACCCTCCAGAGGGGATGATGCTCTGTTGGGACCCTTACGGCACTGCCTAGCCCCAGAGCCCCTCTGTGCCCCAGCCAGGGCAGGTCTGGCAGTGCCTGGAGCCCAGCGAGCGGCTGAGGGGTACCCGGTGAGCCCCCTGCACCTCGGGGCACACTCAGCCCTGGACAGGGGGAGAGGGAAAATGGGGCAGGCAAACGCTGGGGGCTGAGAAGGCATCAGGCAGGGCAGGGCAGGTGAGGAGCAACGAGTCCAGCTCTTTTACCCAGCGTAAAAATAGGCTGAAAATGTGACATTTATTAAGTACAGTTCTGGCAGAAAGGTCAGAGAGAGTCCCCGCTTCGGGAGCAGTGCGGGTTGTAGGGGGGACGGTGGCAGAGCCTTGCTGGGAGGAGGCAGGGGCGACAGCCTGCTGCCCCCTGCCTGCCCCCCCAGCCAGGATCTCTCGGGGTGCACATGGGCTGCAGCTGAGGATGCTCCCCGTCTCGGCACAGGGGCTTCCCTCCCTGGGCTCTGCATGGGGTGCCGGGGAGACCCCCCGCACCGCATATGTCCCAGGCAGGTGGGAGGCCCTGCCTGGAAAGCCGGGGCCGGTGCCAGCTCCGAGAGGCGCTGCCAGCTCTCAACAACCTCCCTGCGCCCCTCCAACCTCCAGCCCTGGCAGGACTGGCTTCGGCAGCCACAGATCAGAAACAAAAGGCTTTTGACAGGAGACGCGGTTTTGAGAAAGGCACCGGGCTCCCGCCCTGCCACGAGCGGAGCCTCCTGCCGCAGCCGCTGCCGGCGAGCAGGCGGGGTGTTGCTGCCAGCCGGGGGGCACCACCCCCACGCACCTCCTCCTGCAGCCCCCAGACCCCTGCCCACCCCAGCTGCCTGTCCCCCCTGTCCCCAAAGCACTGCTGGGAGGGCTCTCCCTTCCCACAGTGCCCCCCACACACACACATGGCCAGCACCGGCCTCGGGCTGTGGCCATACTGGGGTGCCAGGCGTGGGGGCGAGGGGCGCGAGCCACCTGCCACAGCTAAGCCCCAGCCCCGTGGGGATGCTTCCCAACCTCCTGCTTAATGGCACGTAAAGAGCACTATTGATTTCCCGTGCCGGCACCGCACGCTTCGCACCCTTGGCACCGCAGCTGCACTCGCCCAGCCGGCAGGGCTCCGCACCCACCACCCTCCCCAAGGTGCCGGGCAGTGTGCCAGCAGGCACCGGGCAGTGGGCAGGGGCAGCCCAGCCCCACACCCCCAGGAAGAGCAGGGATAGGGGGGCTGCGGAGCATGACACGGCTCGGGGGAGGCAGAAAAGGCTTCGCCGGGGCTCCGGCATGGCCCTCCGGCAGCCGACGCAGGGGGCACATTTGTCAGCAGGGCTGCAGGGGAGCCTTGCTGCAGCTCAGGGCTGTCCCTGCTGCGCGGGGAGATTTACAGCCCAGCCGGGCTTTATTACACAGAAGATGCTTACGCTGGGGATTTTTTCCCCCATAGTTTCTTAATTTGCTATCCCATAAAGAATGTGGATTTGTGACGTTAAATAGGGGAAGATCATTTACCACTCGCAGCTCTTACTTAAAGGATCCGCACGAGTTATTTATCGTGTGAGCACAGGCTGCAAGTGGCAGCGTGAGGGGACACGCTCCAGCCTCGGTGCTGCTCCTGCTCCCGAGCAGGCAGCTGGCCGGCAGTGGCCCCACAGCTTGGCCACCCTCGTGCTGTAAAACTTCCAGCCTCTGGATGAAGTCCTCCTCGTGCCCAGAGGGAAGGAAGGACTCCAGCACTCCTGCAAGTATGGCTGCAGGAAAAGCTCCTTCCATTCTCCGGCATCCCTGGGGACGTGCCCTCTGCTCCAGGAGCTGCTCGCCATGGGCTGGGCACCCTGGGACCCCAGGCCATTTGCCCCACTGGGATGTGCTGCAGTCTGTGAGCCCTCCATCACTGCTGGGACATGCTGTGACTCATGTATCCACCCACTGCAGCGGGGGTACAAGAGCTTTCCGATCGCAAAGGCACACATGGGGACCCAGGACTGGGACGGATGAAGCCTGGAGCTCCCTGCCGCATGACAGCTGGGTGCAGGGCAGCCCGGGTGCCCCCGTGTCGGGGCCACAGCTGGGAGGCACGGGAGCGCCCAAGCCCACACATCACAGCTGGGACTCACCCTGCCTGCCAAGCAGCTCGCGTTGTGTTTTAGTCGTTCCCAGGAGGCGGCGCGAGGGACCGATTCGGCTTGGGGAATGGGAGTAGGAGGCTCCAGCTGCAAATGATGTGACGCCTCGACAGGTCCCGCTGCTGCCTGGCAAGGCTTTGGGACATGGTATGCAGCAGAGAGAGGTCACATCTTCCATGATCCCTCCCCACACCCATGCCCTGCAGCTTCTGCTGCCCCAGGTTCACCCTTTTGCTCCAGGCAAGTGAGAGGTGACGGGGACATCCCTTTCTGCTGACAGCCCCTGATGCGTCAAAGGCTGGGCTGGAGGGCTGAGCTGGTGACAGGGGGGTAGAGGCTGCAGGAGCCCTGGGCTGCCCTTCCTTGGGCTGGGGGCCGGGGATCGGCGGGCACTAACCATCCTCATGCCTGAAGCCTGCTCCGGTGCACAGTGCCGGCACATCAGAGCCCGGCTGCCTGAGCATCCCCAGGGCAGACCCGTAAGCAGCTGAGGCAGGCAGGCCAGCTGGTCCTGTACAGCCCCCCACTGAGAAACCGGGTCCCGGTGACTGTCCTGGCAGTCACCCTCCGCTGCCACACAGCACGGCACAAGCCACACACCGTGTCCACGCTGCAGGAAGCTTGTACCCAGCCTCATCTGCCTGAGCTCTGCCCTGCCAGCCTCGCAGCACGGCTCAGCACACGCCAAATCCCATTGCCGTGCCATGCCGCTGCCCGGCACAGTGCTGGGTTCGCTGCCTCCCCCACAAGCAAAAGCTGTGCAGGATCCCCCAGGAGGACCCTGGGGCTGGAGCCAGCATGGCTGAGCCACGTGCATGACTGTCCAGCACCGGAGCTCCCTGCTCCCAGCCCCGCTGAACCGCACTTCTCCCTGGCAAACTCAGGCAGGTGGCGTAGAGCAGGCACAGAGCCCCGCAAAGCCCCAGGAGGAGTGGGGCTGCCCCCCCACTGCCCCCTGCTCCTTCCCATTCCACTGCAGTGCCCCATGCCACCCCCCCGCACAGGGCAGCCCCCCCGAAACGGCGCTTTCCCGGGGACAGCATCACCCTGCGCAGCGAGCAGGCGTTGTACCAATGGGCATGAAGTGAAACAGGACATGCTGCATCAGCCATTTCCAGCCCCACAGAGCCTCCCCTCCCGCCCCAGCATCCCGCACAGCCCGTGGCATCACATCCCCCTTCGCGGCGCAGAGCGGGCTCCGGCTGGCAGCACTGCTCCTGGGAGCGCAGCAAGCCAGCCGAGCAGTAGCCCCTGGCAGCCGTAGGAGAGAGGCGGCTCATTTCCAGAGTCATTACGGTCTGAAAAGGGTCCCATCAGGTATTCCGCCCGTTCAGCACATTTATTTTCCCAAACCACAGCGGGGATTTGTGATTCCAGGCTCAACATTAGCGAGAGCTGCACGCTGGCGGCGCCCGGCCAGGAGCTCGCTGCCTGGGCAGGCAGGGCACTGCTGGGAGGAGGCCCTGTTAGCAAGCCCCAGGCAGCGAGCAGGCAGTCCCCCGCTCGCTCGGCCATAGCCATGCCCCTGGAGCAGAGCCGCTTGCCGTGGGTGTGTGCACACACATGCGTATGCAATGCTGGGGGCCTCCGGGATTCACACACATCCCAGCGCCAACTCCCCCCAAACGCAGGAGGGCTCCCCTATGTGCAAAGGGGTCTCAGCACCCCCCCCATCCACTCTTGCTGTGCAAAGCACCCTACAACAGAGCCCTTCAACCCAGGGGGAACCGCAGGCTGGAGTGGGGCTCTACACCACAGCTTTCCCCCTGCCCGCTGCACACCCACCCTGGGGACTGCTGAGCCCCGCTCCCCCACGCCTGTCCTGGCTCCTGCCTGTGAGCCCCTCCAGCACGGACCTGCCGGCAGCCCGGTCCTGCAGCGCAGAGCCCTACCCAGAGCTCCCACGGAGGATCCTCTCTCTCTCCATGTGAAAATTGGAGGGAAACTCAAACAGAGACAGATGCAAACTTCAGCAGCCGAAGCGAGCCAGGGAGCCCTGCTCCGGCGAGGTACGGCAGGGTGGGTGCCCCCCATGCCGGCAGGGGCCCCCGGGGAAGCTGAGCCAGGCGTGCACTCACCACAGTGAAATCGCGGGAGGAGCAGTTCTCGCCGCTGAAGTTGCAGCTCTTGAGCATGTCGTCGAGCTGGTGGCCGGTGCGGTTGACAATGTCGGCCATGTCGGGGTCAGGGTAGAGCAGGTCCGTGGCCTTGTGGCCGTCCCGGTCCTTGGGGGGCAGCCCGGTCATGTTGGCCAAGTGGAAGATGTCAGCGTCGGTGAGCGCCGAGTGGCGGTAGCGGTTGATGTTGCAGATGGTGATGGCAGGGAAGACCATCTCACGCATGGCCTCCTCGTCCAGGGCCATGACGTGGGGGTGCTCCAGGTAGAGCAGCGCCGACTTGGCCGCCTGGTAGAGGAAGAAGGCGAGCGAGGCCAGGAAGGCAAATGCCCAGAGGGTCTGGCGCACGCCCAGCCGCCCCGACTGGCAGATGTGTCCCAGGCCGTGCAGCGTGCTGGCACTGGCGAAGGCAGCCAGGTCCCGGGAGCGGGGCCGGGCGGGCTCCTCGATCAGGCTCTCCTTATCCCCTTCTTCTTTCTCCTTCTGCTTCTCATCCTCCTCGGCAAATTTGATTTTACACACGATCTCAATCGGCATCTGCCCCGCGCGGCCGGCGTGCCCAGCCAGCGAGCTGCCCCCCGGCACGGGCACCAGCTGAGAGCCCGGCCAGGCGCTGGGAGGGGGCTCGGGTCCCCCCCAAGCCCCAGCACGGCGTCGGGAGGGCCGAGCCGTCTCGGGAGGGAAGCGCAGCCCCTCTCAGCAGCTCCGAGCCGCCGCTTCCCTCTTGCCTCACTAGTCGATCGTCTCCTTGTGCCTTCGCTTATCAGCACAAATACAGCTGTCAAAAACCCCTCTCTCTCCTCTCCCTCGCTCTGTCTCTCTGCCTCTCTCCTTCGCTCCTCTCTGGTTAAGACCCCAGCAGATACAGGCAGCATTTAGGCATCATGTGCTAATAAAATCCAGGGAATACTTAATAATTCAAGACATGTCAACATTATTTCATCGTCAAATAAAGAGCGAGCACCAGAGAAAAGAGGCAGTGTGAAGGGCCCGGCGCCTCCGGGGCAGGGAGCCGCGCTGCGCCCTCTCCCCAGCCCCGGCTCCGAAGTGCTGCCGGAGCCACTTGTTTGAATGGCTCGGGAGCTGCCGGAGCCGCGCCGTGCCGTGCCGTGCCCAGCCGTGCCGCGCCGTGCCGTGCCGAGCGGAACCGAGCCGAAC
>VYZW01017443.1:22790-52855 GCA_013401315.1 Balaeniceps rex
CACTGCCACCCACCCCCCCGCGCCCGCCGCCCCCTTCCCCGCTGGGCTCCCCCAGCTTCGCTTCAGCCCCCTCTGTGCTGCACGCTGGGCTCGCGTTGCCCCACGGCCGGTGTGCAAGAAGCGGGGTCACCGCAGGCGGTGACCGGCTCTGTTAGAAAGGCTGAGCCGGGGTCACCCTCACCCTCTCCCGCCCTGCTGAGCCCTTGCCCCTCCTTGGGTCTGGCTCTGCTCCCTCTGTGGCACACTCGCATCTGCCCCTGTGCGCAGCCCCACGCAGGACCCAGCTCCCGTGGCAGCACTGCCCCACGTGCAGCGGGGGAAGCAGGGGGTCCTCCTGCCCCATCCTGCCCACAGCCGTGGGGCTCTGCCTGCATCGCTCAGCAGGGTCAGAGCTGTGATGAGGTTATGGCTTCACCCTGTGGCACCAACCACAGAGCCACGTGGCGCCTGGGTCTGGCTGCTCCCCATGCACGGCACCTTCTGCCAGCAAGTCATGATCTCTCCCAGCTTCCTGCCTCAGTTTCCCCAACTGGTGATGGAGGGTGAGCTCTGCTAGAATGGCTGAGCTCACCCCCAAGTCAAGCAACCCACTGTGACCCTGCCTAGTGGCACAGCGGTGGGGGAAACACCAGCTCCCTGCCTCCAGAACAAGCCCAGCACTGGGTACCCCCCCCAGGAGATGTGCCTCTGCTGGGGAGGTGCGTGCCTGGCTGGGAAGCCGGGGTCTCCGGAGGACAAGTGACGAGACAGCCGCCCATGAGCCCGACAAGAGGCCTCGCCTCTCCCCAGGGACTGCGCCGCAGGTCAGCGTGACCTTCACTGTGCTGCCGATGCCAACGGCAAAGCTTTCCCCAGTCGTCCGGCAAGCGCACACACATCTTCAATCTTCCCATCGATCTGTGCATGGCACACATGTTCCTGCCTCTGTGCGGGTCAATACAGCATGATAGGCTGCCTCCGGCAGGGAGCACGCACAGCCCCAGCCACCCGCTTCACCCTGCCCAGGGGATGCGGTGTGCACGTGCCAGCCCCACATCCCCATCTTGGAGAGGCACGGCGGGGAGCGGGCTGTGCAGGCGGCCTGAGCGCCGCTGCCACTGCGGGCAGCCCCAGCACACAGCCGCAAGCCCCGAGCTGCTTCCGCAGGGCTGCTTGGCTCTGCAGGGGATGCCTGGCCCTGCAAAGGCTGTGGGCAGCAAGGGCCTGATCCTGTGGCGAGGAGGTTCTGCGGTGCAAAGCAATGGCTGGCGTTGGGTCTTTGGTCTGCAGAGTCTGGTGCAGAGTCCCTGCCTGCATCTCTCAGTGCCGTGGTGGTGAGGGGTGCGAGGGCACGGAGGATCTGCCAGGCAGGTCCGCCCCGTAAGCGCAGATCCTAAGGCACAGGGCAAACTGAGCTGTGTGAGTGTGAGACTGGCAGGAGCCTGGTGTCCTCTATGTGCTGGACAGTCATGGCACGGGAGCAGGACTGTCCCTCGGCTCCCTGCATGGCACTGGCCCCCACACCACAGGGACCACAGACCCCTGCTCTCTCTGAGCATCTTCTGCTCCATTAGCAACAGCCACCTGAGCTGGGGACACCTCTCAGCACTCTCACCACAGCATGGTCCCCTCTTGTGTGGCCAAAGAGATGTGTCCTCTCCTCCCTCCTCTCCTGCCTCTCCTCCCCTGCTGTGTCCTGGTCCTGCCTGGCCACCCAGCAAGGGCAGATGGGTGCTGGGGGCTTATCCCCTTGCAGGATGACCCAAGGCACGGGCCTGAAGTGCAGCCAGGCTGCATTGGGATCAAGCTGTGCCCAAGTGAGTGGCACCCAAGGTACAAGCCCCATCCCCAGCTGCGGCTGCAGGCCTCCTGCCAGCCACAGAGCGAGGAGGGCTGTGGCTTTGCAGCCACCAGCAGCCGGGGAGAGGGCACACTGGGAGAGACGCTGGGCTGGAGGGGCAGGGAGTGGGGAAGCAGCACAGCTGGGAGGGGAGGCAGCAGGGCTCAGGGACTGCTTTCTCCTGGGACCAGGCAGCGAGCACAGCACCAGCTGGGAACGGCCAGTGCTGCCACTTGGCAGCATGTCTGCAGCTCACGGTTCTGCACCGGAGCCTCCCACCTGTGGCTGAGCATGGCATGCCTGCGCATGGGGGGCACAAGGCCACGGGGAGGGGCTCTGCGGCGTGCAGCAACACCCGTCTGCCCCTCCACCTGGCCACGAGCAGCTGCAGAGCCTGTGTGCCCACTGATGCTCCCACATCCAGTGCTTGGGTTCTATGCTAACAGTCGGGGATGCCCCAGGCTCCATAGCGCCGACTTCACTAGCCGCTGTGCAAGAGAGCTGACAGGATGGGAGAGCCAGCCGAGGGCTTGCCAGCAGATCAGGAAAGGGGGGTCCCCCCTGCTTGCCCCTGCGCCCCGCAGCCTGGGGGGATGCTGAGCGGCAGGGGCTTGGCACAGGGCCCACGCGCTACACTCAGATGACGGGGGGAGACTGCGAGCGCCAGGGAAGACAGGACTGGAATTCGAAATGATGTTGACAAATCGGAGAAATGGCCTGAAAACAATCAGATACAATTCAAAAGGACAAGCGCCAAGAGCTGGGCTGGGGCGGGAAGCAAATCTGCCCAGCGAGCGGAGGGCGAGCGGCTGGAGGGCAGGGCTGCCGAGCAGGCAGGAGGGCAGGGGAGAGCCCTGGCTTGGCAGCGGGCAGCAGCATCGGCTTGTTGGAGTTTAACACTGGCACCCACGCCAGTCCCAGGTGGATAAACAATGCGTGCAGAGGGTCGGACCCCCCCAGGCAGGATGCGCTGTGCAGGTGCTGTTATCTGTGCGTGCAGAAGCTGCGTTTCCAGATGCCCAGCAGCCAGACGGCTGCTTAGAAAAGCGGCCGGGAGCTAGGAAAAAACAGGAGAAGCCTCGTTCATTTGGGATATGGGATCTGCCAGTGTAATATGGGATGTCTGGCTGCCCTGCAACTGCACTGAGCTCGGTGGAAAGGAAGACGTTGCTCAAGGCTGCATGAGAAGGAGCATCATTCGCAAGGCATCTGAAGTACTTGCTGGCGGGCGAGGCCTCGGTGGGAGCCCTGTGCCTGGTCCGGGACCAAACGTCAAGAAAAATCCAGACTAATTGGAAAGAATAGAGAGGATGGCAATAGCAGAGCAGTGCTGGAGACCTGCTGGAGGCACGGGGGGTTTGGGCGAGAGCAGAGGAGGCTAAGAGGCTGCATCCATAGACAAAATAACTGCTGTGAGCACAGAAGGAGGGGGCTTTCTAGAGCATCAGGGCCCTGACACACCGTAGAAGACAGCAGGGGTTAGGTGGAACCTCCACGCAGGAGAAGCTGGCCCACAGCTTGGAGGGGTTCTTGGTGGGACCGATCCTGCCATGGTGCCCTCCAGCACCCTCGTGATCATCCCCCCGAGACACAGACACTGTCTGTTCCTATCCTCAGGCCGATCCAGGTGAGGGTTTGGTTGAGATTTCCCTATCTTGCCGCCGAGCCGATGGATCGACTATTTGCTGTACCAGCACCCGACCTCCTGCCACGCGCCGGCACCAGCGCTGTGCCGCTGCAGTGAGCCCACCCTCCCGGCCACCCCGCGGGGCTGCAGCTCCTCAGCGCGGGCACAGGGGATCAGCCCGGGGGCACCGAAGGGCTGATCCATATGCTCTGAAGCCGGCACTGGCTGCGGCCCCATGCCCAGAGGGAAGCGGATCTGGGGTGATCATTAATTTTGATCTAATTGAAGGAAACGTGACTGCGGAGCCCAGCTGGCCACAATGCTCAGCTCTGCCTCACGCCGGTCGGATCCTCCGAGACCCTTGCAAACACGTCGGCTTAACAAACACAGCCTCCTCCCTCGGCCTCCCTGGCACGCTGCTGGTGCCTGCCTGGCAGGTCGGGCTCTGCGGTGAGGGCGGCGAGCGCAGCGAGCGCCTCGGCTGTGGGGAGATGTGGGATGACAAGATGTCCACTCCAATTACGGGAGAGCAGGGCTGGTGATGGTGTGATGAGCATGCCAGGCGTCACTGTCTGCCATGGAGCCATCCGTGGGTCGGCCACGGGAGTAGTAATGCTGCTTGCACCCCACTCACCAAAACCTCCACACCGTCCTCCTGCGCCCATGGGGAGCAGCAGGGCTGGGAACGGCGGGAGGGAGCCATACGCACCAGGGCAGGGAGCAGAGCCATCGCTACGAACACTGTTACCAGCCACGCAGTGCTGGGATGGGGAGGACGGCAGCTCCGGTGCTGCAGACCAGCCTCGCTGGTGGCCCCGGTCCCCTGGGCAGGCGGTGGCTGGGCTGGGCTGGCCGCCCCCACGTATGGGGAGCCGCTCCCCGGTGGCAGATGAGCCATCTGCCAGGGCCCACAGATGCATCGGCGATGCGGCACCCCATTAATGCACTGACCCCATTTACGTAAACTACCCCCATTAAATACAATACCTTATTAAATGCTTTACCCCAATTAAGTGCAATACCTTAATTAATGCAACACCCCAATTAAGGACAACACTCCCATTCAATTTATTCCTTCATTAAGTGCAAAACCTCAATTACAAAGTCTCTTTTGTAAGCCGCGTGCACGAGCTCGCACAAAGTGCCCTGGACACCTTTTGCTGTTGCCAGAAAAACAGCGCTGGGTTTATGTGGCTTTTGGGGTCCTGCCTCCAGGGATTTAAGGAGTGGGTTTCAGTAGGATCTAGGTGTAGGAGCATCCGCCATGGCTGAAAGGACAATGTCTGCCCGCATCAGAGCTGGGTTAGATCCCATGAACTCTCAATAGGATAATGGGTCAAATCGCAGCCCAGTTTATGGGAGAAAAGGGTCTGTGTTGGGCCCAGGTTGATTCCATGGTATTTAACCCCAGGGAGCAGCTGAGACCTTGCTGGTTGCCCTCCTGAATTCCTCCACCCAGAGATGCTCAGCTGTGCCCCCATCCCAGCCAGCCCCTGCTCCTGTGCCTGGGGAGAGGCAGCAGGCAGTGGCTGCTGTGGGCTGCCCACCCATGCACAGCAGCCCCTGCTCCTGGTCTTCATCTGAGACACCTGACATGCCACAGACCTGCACTGCCCTGGCTCTGCCGGGCTGAAAGCAAAGAGGAGCAGCGGTGACTGGCATCCCCTCTCCGTGTTCTGCTCTGACCCCATCAGTACAAACCGCCCCCAAACTCAGCCAGCCACTTGATCGCACGGCACAAACATCCTTACTGAGAGAAAACACATCTAAAAGCCTCCCAAATCCATGGAGAAGAGCAAAGCAGAGCCCCCTTCCCAGCAGGATGGGCACACGTTTCAGTACAGAGGATGTTCAGCTTCCCCAGGAGGATGCTCAGCCCAGCACCTATCTCCAGGCTCCGGGTCCAGTGGTGCTCACCGGCCCGTGACCGGCAGGAGGTCAGGCTCAGCTAATGCTGCCCTCCAGTCCTGAGCGGGAGGAGTGGAAGAAATGGCCTCACTGCCCTCAGAGCATCCCCCGCGGCTGGAAAGGCCGTCGCAGACGTGACCGGAGAGCGGCTGCATGGCAGCAGGAGCCCCGGCTCTGAGCACGGGGCGCTGGGGTGAGCGCAGTCCCTCCTGCCCTCGGCACTGTTAGGAAGGGGAGAGTGTCCTGGGAGCCATCGCTGCAGCGTGCAGAGACACTCATTTGGTTTTACAGCCTTTTATTGCTGCAGCTGGTTGATCCTCCCTGCTCTCTGCCATCTTGAGGAGGGCAGCCGGGCAGGCTGGCACGTGGCTGCGCCGTGCCGAGCAGCTCGGCAGCAGGGCACGTGCCTGGGGTGCCGCTGGGGTTGCACCACTAGCAAAAGCACCGGCAATGGCGGGGAAACTGGGCTCAGCACCCTTCTGGGATGGTCCCCAGCGCTATCCCCACACAGCCCCTCTGCCTGCAGCGTGAGCCCCCCCCCCCCCCCCCCCCTCTNNNCCCGCCACTTGTCACCTGCCTGGTGGTTTATAAAACTTTAAAGCTAATGGTGTAATAAACTCCAATAATGATATTGCAGCTGCACCAGGGCACCCTGGGATGAATACATTACGGGAGCTGCAGCAGTTAGGCAGGGAGGGCAGCATCGGGGCTGGGAGATGCTCCAGCCAGCGCTGCGGGAGACGGCCAAGCCTCTCCTGGTCCCGCTGTGAGCAGGGCACCCCTCTGCTTCGCTTCCTCCCAAGCAACAACCAAGCAAAGGCGACTGGAAGGCGAGCAGCCCACCTTGGCCACAGTCCTCCCTAATCATAAGCCAGGCCAGGAGACTTCCAGGGGAAAAGGAGTTGGGAGGAGCATGAGCCCCTAAGGCAGCCTAGCAGCAGTTTCTTACTCACAGGCAAGGGATGCTCGGATGGATGACCTGGGGGACCACCCTGCTCCCAGTGGCAGGAGGCCCCCATGGCACTGGGCTCCCTGCTGGGGTGAGCCCCAGCCACTGTGTGCAACCCCAAGCACCGGCCGGGTGTCCCTGTCCTGCCTCGACAGCACCAGCCCCGGCGCACACCCGTCAGGGCTGGCACACTGGCGTGCACAGCTGCATGCATGGGTAGGGGTGCTGCTGAACACAGCTGTACGGGCACAGCTGGCACAGCTGGGAGGGCATCTCATAGCCAAGCGGACATGCCCAGAGCTTTGCCACACTGGAGCAATATAGCGCAGCTGGATGCAAACTTGCCATGGTGCACAGGGAGGATGAGAGCCCCATCCCACCCCTGCACCAGGGAGCAGGTCTGTCCTGCATGGGCATGGGAGCAGAAGGGCGATGGATGCCACAGGCCTGGAGCCCAGCACAGCAGCAGTGGGGAGCCCATCACCAGGGTCTCCAGGCATCTCTGGAGAGGCGCAGCCTGCGAGCAGCCCAGTGCTCGCACTGGCACCCCAGCAGCACCCACACTGGGCAGCAGGGCTGGTACCCACCGGTCGTGGCTCCTCCGTCTCAGCCCTGCTCCCGAGGGATGCAAGGAGCCGGATGGGAGTGCGCCCAGCCAGCAGAGCATGCGGATCCGCTCTTCATGCTCCGAGAGACATTGCTCAGCTGCTCCCTCACGCTTGGCTGGCCCTGTCCTGCCCCGTCGCCTGCAGCCACCAGCACCTGGTGCCCGGGCAGCACCCTCCTGCTCCTCTCAGCCCTGGACCGCTCCTCCTGCCCTGTCCACAGCGCTTCGCCCAGGCAGCTCCTGCTTCCCGCTTGCCTTTCCTAAAAACAACAGAGCCATAAACTGCCAGCAGAGCTGCCTCAGCACAGCAATAGGGCTGAGGTTTTAAATGCACCCAAGTCAGGAGATCGGAAGTTATGGGTCCCCGAGCGGCCGTAGCTCAGCTGCATGGTGCCCATGATGGCCCGGTGCACGCACAGCCGCCGTGCTGTGGACAAGGGGCAGAGTTAGCGTTACCATGGGAACCATCGCTCCCCATTTCCTGACATCTGTGTGATTAAAACCTCAACCTTAATGCCATGGCCCCACCAACAGCATGTGCAGCAGGGGCACCCTGCCTGCCCTCCCTGGGCTGCCGGGCGAAGGGGCTGGGAGCCAAGCCCAGGACTGCCCCTGCCCCTCGGCGCCTGGCAGAGAGGTGGCGGCTGGACCTGGTCTGCAGGGGGGATCAGGAATTCGGAGGAGGCTGCCAGGAAGTCCCGATGTGAGCTCCACATCCCAGCTCCTGAGGCTGGGATCCAGCCCGGCCGTGGGCCCTGGGGCCAAGCGCACCGCGGGCACGACGCACAGCTGGCCGCCGAGCACACCGCATCAATCAGCCCCAGCATGGGCCACGAGCACTGACGGCACGGCGGGTACCGCCTGCTGCGGAGCACATGGCTAACAGCAAACACGCCGCGTGTGCCATGCCAGGCACTGAGGAGCTGGGTGCCTTCATCACCCTGCGTGCTGCAAACCCCGGGCATGCTGCTGGCACCAAGTGTGGAGCACGCTGCAAACACCTAACACCTTGCTGGGCTTCACCCTGAGCACGCTGCGAATAAGGAAAGCATCCGACTGCCGAGCATCCTGGAAGCGTCGGCCCCAAATGTGAGCTGGGCTGTTGCAAACACGACACCTTCAGGCACCAAGTGCCAGCTCCCTGCAAACATGCGGCTGGCGCCGAGCACAGAGGGCACCGGCGGTGCCACGTGTGCCATGGGGACTGAAAACTGCGCTGTGAACATGGGATGTGCGGTGGACTGTGAGTGCTGAGTGCGCTGCTGAGCGAGCCTCGGCAGGGAAAGCACAGGCTGATGGCACTGCTAATGCGAGAGCCTGCGCCAGCAGTGCACACAGAGCATGCTGCCCCTCCGAAGCGGGCTGGCATTGGCACCAAGCAGAGGCTAAATAGCAGGAACACCACTAACGCTGTGCAGCAAGCTCTGTAAATAGCAAAAGCATCGGGAAGCTTGTACCGACCACACCATGGGCTGCGATTGCAAAGTACGCAGCAAGCGAGCAGCACATCAGGCACTGGGGCTGGCTGCAGGGCAAGCAGCGAGCACGTACACCTGCGGGAGCAAGCGGGGAGCGCGCGGGCAGTGGGAGCATGCTGCAGGCGCCGCGGGCTGAGCCCGCTGCAAGCACTGCATGTGGCACTGGCACTGAGCACCGGCTGCGGTGCCAGAAGTCTGCTGTGAACACTGATCACACCACAGGGACTAAAACACTGAGCACACCGCAGAGAGCAGGCTGGTGCAAGCACTGACTACGCTGCAAATGCCAAATCTAACAGGCACCGGGCACACCTTGAATATGAAACGCTGCCTGCGGAGACTGCTGAGCGCTTGGCAAACACGGAACCGTAGCTGACACCAAATGGTGAAGGCGCTGCAAACATCAGTGGTGGTGGGTCCCACACCCTGAGCATGTCGCGTGTGCCGAGTGCTGCTGACACTGAGTGCAAGCGCTGTGCAAATAACAACGATGCCACAGGTATTAAGTGCTGAGCACTCTGCAATTATCAAGCAAACCGTGGGCATCAAGCGCTGCACACACCACGACTGCAAACACACCGCAGGCACCAATTTGACAAATACACTCCTGATAACAAGCGTGTGGCTGGTGTTGAGCGTGCTGAAAAGAACCATGCGAGTGTGGGTACAGAGTGCCACGGGCTATTGCATACACCAAATCTGGCGCGGGCACTGGGGATGCTGCATACATCAGCTCGGGCATCGCGTGCCTTGCAAATACCCTACATAGCATGGGCACCAGATGCCAACCAAATGCTTCTCTGGCTCCTTGCTCTGTGCTGCGCTATAAATAGGAAACGTGCCAAGGCACCACCCTCTAAGTGCATTGCATACACCAAACGGACGCAGACGCCAGGCACCCCCGTGCTGACCACCGAGAGCTGGGCACGCTGCAGCCAGCCCTCTTCCAACGCCTGCCTCAAAGCCCGCTGCAAAAGGCAGCTCCCCGTAGGCGCCTCATGCTCTGCAAACGCCAGGCTCGGCGGCGGGACCAAGCGCTGGCACACCACGTGCCACAAACCTGCCCCACGTGTGCAACAGCAACCCGGCAAGCCGCTGCCCGGGGGATGAAGGCAGCCCTGGCCACAGGCTGCCGGCCCCACGGGTCCCCCACCTCAGGGTGCGTGGGGTCCTGCCTGTCTCTCGGGGAGCGACAGCCGTGCAGGAGGGCCAGCGGTGCGGCGCGTGCCGGTGTGCTCAGGGCCTGTTATTTCATTTTCACTTGTCCCATCCCATTAGCACAGCTGTCTGCCACCAGAGAAGGGAAAATTGATGCTAAACGGGATATCAATTTATCATGGAGTATGTCACCCGCCGCACAGCTCTGCCAGCCGAGCAGCAGAGATGCGCTGCACCAGCCAAGCAGCACCTGTAATTAACAGCTCGTCAGCCTCCCCAGTGCGCTGCAGCCTGGGCACCAGCCGGCGGGTGCGGCGTGGGGAATCCCAGCTGCCGTGCCACACTCTGCCCCTCGCCGGGACCCCCGCACCCTTCCTCGGGGGCCACGTGTGCCCATCTCCCACCCCGCTGCCAGGGATGGGGGCAGCCGGCGGGTCGCTCATGGGTGCCCCGGGGTTGCCAGCCCATGGGATGCTTGGAGAGAGAGGTTTGTCCCCTGTCCCAGCCCCACCACAGCTGTGTCCCCCCTGCCCTGATCCCTCACCGCTGAGGTGTCCCAGCACGAGGCAGAGCCGTAATTCATGGGGTGACGGTGCCCGGTGAGTAACGAGCCGGGAGCCCGGCTCCTGGGCATGAGTTACGGCCGCTGCCTGTGCTCACTAAGACATCAATCCCGGTGGGTGGCAGGGAAAGAAACGTAGCGTTCCAAGTGCCGGGAAGGGGCCACAGGACGGGCCATCAATCCTGGGCAGTGGGGTGGGATGCCAGCACCGGCAGGGAGCAGGCACGGCTGGAGGGGACCCACTGGGGACACCCCTGCCCATGTCCCCACGTCCAGCCCCCGTCCCCCTGGGTGCCCCCAACCCCAGGGTGAATGAAGGCTGTCCGTGCCCAGCCCACGCTGCCCGGCTGTGGGGCCACAGCAGGAGGGATGTGTCAGGTGTGGCTTCTCCCAACCCTGGGGATGCCAGTGACTGTTCTCTGGGAAAGGCAGGAGCAGGAAGGAGGGAAGGGGCCACTGGGGCAGCCTGGCACAGAGCCAGGAACGGGGTCCCAACCCAGCACTGGCAAAACCTCCGAGGGGTTTTGCATGAGCAGGCTCTCCATCCCTGCTACTCTGGGCTGCTCGGCGGTGCCCCCACCTTCCCCCAGTGCCCCTGCCATACAGGGGTGCTGCAGCCGCACGGCCCCTTCCCCACCGTGCCCTGGCAGGAGCAGGACCAGACCCCCACCCAGCCGCGGTCGCGCTGCCACCCCCGCCCTGCACCCGGCGGTGCCCCGGCTGTGCGGCAGTGGAGGGAGCATCGAGCAGGGCGGCCAGCAGCAGCGAGGCTGTTTGTTGCTTTGATGTTAAACACCCAGAGATGAAATGCATGCCCCGGGGCTGGGTCCCTTGCAGCCAGCCGGCCGGCCAGCCTCTGGCTGCGGAGCCGTGCCAGCGCTGGGGCCGATAATTGGATGCATGTTTCTTCCAATGAGTTTGTATCATTTTTATGTAAATTTGACATTTTCCTGATGTTCTGTAATGTGCACAAAGCAAGTGCCTCTCCTGCCGTCGGCAAAGCCTATTTCCTTCCTGTCTGAAGTGCTGTGTTGATTTAAGGGCCTGCTAATACGCGCAGCCGGGCCCCCCCGTGCACACGCACGTGCCTGCACGTGGCTCGCCAGCTCCGATCTCTCTCCATCAGCCTGATGTGCATCTCCCGGGTGCCCGACCCCATGTCCGACCTGGGGCCGGGGCTGTCCTGCACCAGCACAGCATGGAGCTGGGCTCCCTGGGACAGCAGAGCACCTTCTTTCCGCGTCTCACGTGCCACCAAATCCCTGCCGGCACCGCCGGACGCCGCTCAGCCGTTTGGCTCATCCTGGCGGAGGCGAAGAGATGCCTCTGTGCCCAGCATGGGGTGGGGACCGCCGGCAGTCCCTGCGGGGCTCTTTCATCTCCTGGAGGAAGGCGGGAGGAGATCAGAGCCCTGGAGCCAGAGGGAGAGGAAAGCAGACAGCAACCAAGGGGCACCTTTCTGGCAGCGCGGGGAAGTGCTGCTAATTAACCGCACGCCCAGGGCTGCAGGGGACCGTGCAGGGGGAGCTTTGAACTCTGCACTCCAGGAGCTGCTGGAGGGGCCAGGACGGATCTGCCTGGGCATCCCAGACGGCTCCTGGGCAGGGGTCCGTGTGTCCTGGCCACAGCACGGCCTGCCCACGGGCAGCAGCCGTGGCACTGTGGGGGCACTTCCCAGGGGCGAGGGCACCCCTGCTCCCACATCCCCCAGCTTCTAGTGCTGCACAATTTTCCCGGGCTCCGTCTGTGGCGCAGGCGAGCGGGTTTCAAAGGCAGCACTGCTATTTAAAGCCCTTATTGTTCGCGTCCTTGACACTGGCAGCTACATCCTGCTGTCGTTCGATGCGAGCGCATCCTGGCCCGGCCAGCCAGAGGAAGGCAGCTAATGAAGAGCAAGTGCAAAGACGCCTCTTCTTTGTCCTGATCACAAAGCGGCTTCCCAAACAGTCCCCCTCCGCCCTGCGCCGGGCGGCTATTTATAGCTTCCCTTCCCCAGGGCACGCCGGGATTTTCCTCCAGACAGCGATGCCCTGGGATCCCTTTAATGGGCCGCAGGGATGAAGGCTCTCCGGCCCCATGGGCCTGGGAGCTGCTTGCAAAGACATCCCATCCCTGCCTGCTCCCCTTGCAGGGGCAGCTACAAGGGCAGCCGGGTCAGCCAGGGCCAGGGAGAGGGCAGGTTCCCCCCTGGGCCCAGCTCCCTGCTCAGCCCGGGCAGCCAGAGGCCCTGGGGGCCTTCTTCATCTGGGCAGCACTGCTGCCTCTCTGCTTTTCCTCCCCGCGGGTGGGCCCACATCTGCCGCTGCCGTGCCCCTGCTCTCCTCGGACACGGAGCTGTGCAGCTGCAGGATGCGGCGGAGGGCTGGGTGCCCCAGCCGAGCTGCCTGCGCCCTGGGGCAGCCTGCCTGCCGGCCCCCCGATCGCAGCGGGCATCTGCTGCGGCCCCGTGCCACGCGCTGCTCTCTCCAGAAAGAGGATTTGACAGGAAATTAAAGATTAATGTTCCTCGCAGCACCTGTGCCGGTGGCACCCATGGTGCCGAGGACGTGCCCAGCATGGCAACCGGGGCCAGCAGGGCTGGGGCAGGGGTGTGCGTGGCATGTGGGGAGGGAGCAGGGGGGCTGTGTGGGAGGCAGGGGTGGGTATGAGGAGGGAAGGGACGTGTCCCCTGGGCACCGAGCCACCGTCACTGCATCAGGCATCCAGAGCAAGGCAGGGAAATGCCACTCTGCAGGCAAGGCAGCGCCAGGGCTGAAGGGGCTAGAGAGGTGGCTGTGGAGGGTCGCAGGTCTTGAAGCCCTGCACAGACCCCTCAGCCCCTTCCCTGCCTCCTTCAGCACGGGGGCTGACCTGGCCGGGGAGCTACCAGCCCCTCAAGGGGACACCCCGCAGCAGGCCAGGGGATGCCAGCACCCAGCTAGCTGGCTGCTTGGCACGGCGAGCAGAGCCGTGCAGCTGAGCAGGCAGTGTGATGCCAGGAGCGTTTCCTCCCTCCCGCTGGGAGGGGATTAAGCTCAGCCCGGCTCTGGCTGGCAGTGGCCGTGCCCACACGGCTGCACACGCGGCTGCAGCTGCTGCCTCAGCTCCCGGCGCAGCTGGGTGCTCCAAGCCTGCTGCACCCGAAACCCGCTCCCATGGCACCCCCACCCTGCTCCCAGGGCACAGGCCTGTGCCAGACCCCCTTGTGCCCTGCGCCGACTCCTGTGGGCATGCACTGAGCCCCACGAGGGCGATGGGACCCGTTTCCCCACTGCCTGGCCCTGGGCACGCACCCGCCGTGACCACAGGTCTCTTCTCCGGTTCCCCAGGAACACCGGGCGCCTTGGTGTGCGGGGCTGTGGTTTTGTGAAATATGGCCCCTATAAATCCCGCCGGGTGCGAGCCGTAATTCTCAATATATTTTCAAATATAGTTCAATTATTTTTCCCATATATCATGGGGAAATTGCATTGGCGAGTGGCGGCGCTAAGCAGGGAGCGCGTGGCAGGGCGGCGTTAATAGGATTGTGCATGGTATTATGCATGAGGTCGTTCAGGACACAGTGGGGAACCTCGCGTGCTCCGTAGAGACGGGAAGGAATAAATCAGGCTATTAGCCCAGCACCTTGCTCAGGTCTGCAGGGGATTAATCTCTGCAGCGTGCAGGGATCCCAGCCGGGCTGCCTCCCTGGGCTCCTCCCAGCAGCTCTGTCCCGCTCCCTGCCCACATCTGCCCAAAGCACCCGGGAGCGGAGGCAGCGCTGAACACGCCAGGGTCACCAAAGTGGGTGTGACATGTCACCAGGGAGCAGGCATCCCGGGACTGCACTCAGGACAGTCCCTGAGCCCAGCAGCGAAGCTGGTGGGGCATCCCAGGAAAGCCCTGGGTGTCTCAGGACCTTCTCTGGAAAATCCTCATCCTTGGCTGGAGCTTGTGGAAGGGCTGAGGATGAGCATGTCCCCAGCCCACAGCCCTTGTTCCAGCCCTGTGCATGGTCCCAGCAGCTTCGTGCCCAGTGCCATGTGCAGGCAGGCAGCGCGGGGTGCCCTCACTGCCTCTCGCCATGCGGCAGGCGCTCGGCCAGCAGTACCTGGGGAGCAGCCGCAGCCTTCAGGATGGGCGCGTGTAATCAGCCGGGACAGTCACATTTCCTTCGGTTCGCCATGAATATTTATGCAATTTGCACAGAGCTGCTGGAGCTGAGCTGCTGAGCCAGAGGGGAGATGGCAGCCCGGTCCCCCGGCTCCCCCCAGGTCCTTTGGGACATCCCTGGGGCTGGTCCCGCTTGGCCATGCCACGGCACACTCCTCCACCCGGCAGCCGGCAGGCAGCGAGATGGCAAGCAAGGGTCCTGGGAGCAGCAACCTTGGGGACGGACGCAAGGGAGGGCAGGGTGTCTGAGGCGGGGCTGGGCACTGCCATGCTGGGTTTGCAGTGAGAACATCTGCACTGGCCACAAACCACGCAAAGAGCACCAAAAGCAGGTCCCAGACGCTGGGCTCGTGGGCTGCTGGCTGTGCTGCAGCTGGAGGCTGCCTGCTTGCCTGCCTGACTGCCTGCTGCCTGTCCGCCTGGGAGAGCCCGGCAGCCTCGGCACCGCCTGGGCTGGTGCCAGCAGAGATGGAGCCCAGCATGCAGGCAGCAGGGGGGCTTGGTTGCATCTCCCCAGGGTGTCTCTATTTGGGGGCAACTGGAATTACCCCAGGACCCACCGCCATGGGCTTGTGCCTGCACCCAGCCCAGGGCACAGGGAGGGGGGCAAGGGACAGCACTGCTGTGGGCTGCAGACCCCTCCCTGGGGTGGCCCACGCAGGATCCCCAGGGCTCCTCTGCAGAGGCCAGGTGTCCGGGACTGCCTCCATGGGCAGGAGCAGGCAGGGTGCTTGCCCAGAGCTTGGCCCACTCGGAGAAATGAAGAGGTTTCTTGGTGCTTGGCAGATGCCACTCAGCCCCTGGCTGGCTCCCTGGGGGGCTGCCGGGCCCCACAGTGGGTGCCCCACAGCAGCAGGGAAGTGAAGGACCCACGGGGTGAGGGCATGGGTGCTTCCCGGCAGCGACGGGGCTGGCGGTGCTGGAGCAAGCAGCGAGTGCAGGTGAGGTTTACAGTAAAGGGAAAAACAAATTATTAATCATGAGAGCAGCCCCAGCCGGGCTGTCAGGGCCGCATGGGCTCATGAATATTCAGCATCGGGCTGAGCACTAAATCTCATTTAAATGTCAGGGACCATTAGGCAGACAGGGAGGGGGGCTGGGATGGCAGCTCCCCGCTCCGTGCCAAGCCCTGTGCCAGCTGGACGGGCCAGGACCAGGGTGCTGGCACCCCCCTGGCATGGCTGGGCAGGAGCTGTGCTGGGACTCCGGGTGCCCCTAGCCCAGTGCCTGGATGCTCCTCGGGGGTGTCTGAAACCCCCTGGCACCTCTGCCAACCCTGAACATCTTCTGATTGCTGATGGGTGCTGAAAACCCACACTGAGCACCCTACAGATCCAGACACCACCAGCCATTCGCCCCACTTCCCGGGCAGAAGAACAAATCCTTCCGGATCGTCCCCCCAGGCAGGCTCAGCCCGGCAGGACACACACGCTCCCCAGGCCCTGGGCACCCTGGCTGAGCCCTCCTAATTCCTCAAGGCACGTACAGGAGCAGCCCCATGTCCTTCCCTGGGTGCAAGGCTGGTGGGTGCCAGAAGGCGCCCAGAGGGGTGCCTGGAGAGGTGCCCAGGAGCACCCTGCATGGTGTTGCAGGACCGAGGCCATGCCAAGGAGGTGTGGGCAGCACACCCAGGGCTCTGCACGCTTGGCATCCTCCTTTGGAGCACACCGTGGGGCCCTTGCCCTGGCAGTGCCCAGGCACCAATCCTTTCCACACCAAGCACCCTCTCCTCTTGAGCTGCCCACCCGCACCCAGCCATCCACGGTGCTCAGGGTGGTGGCTCCCAGTGGTGCCCACGGTGGTGGCAGCAGCAGCAGGCAGCGGCAGGCAGCAGGAGGGAGTGAGGCACGCCTGGGCACTGCCTCCCCATGCTGGCACTCACACTCTCTCCAGCTCAGCAGGGGCCTGGCAATTACACGGATACGTTTAAGCTCTTAATCCTACTGAAGATTATTCCAAGGTCGGGGCGCGAGGCAGGTCCCCACGCGCTGCCAGGCTGCAACGCATCCCTGCTGCCATCTGCCGGGACGGGCCAGCAGAGGGGACGCCAGCACCCCGCTGCACAGAAGCTTTCCCTGTGCCTGGGCCGCTGGCACCCCTCCACCCGTGGCATGGCCACAGCCACGAGCCTGCTGGCATCTCCTGAAGGTTTAAGCCTGGCATGGGAGACCCTGCCTGCAGCCTCTCCCAGGTGCCGGTGCCAGCCCCTGGTACCTCCCCTGGTTCTCCCACCTCCCGGCCCCATCGGCTCCCTGTGCTTGCCCCGTGCTGCTCCGTGGGAAGCGCGAGAGGTGGCCTGAGCCATCCAGAGGGATGAGAAGACCTTTGAAGAGGAGATCTCTCCAGTGGGGCACAGGGGACATCTTGGACTTGCCATGGATGTGGCCAGGGGTCCAGGGCTGCTGCGTCCCATCCAGGAGGACACCAAAGCTCAGAGTTGCAGGGGAGTGTCTTACCCTGGGTCTGAGGGACCCTGGTGACCAAAGAGATGGCTCACAAGCTCTAAAACTTTTATCATCAGTGGCACTGGGGGGCGATGGTCTAAGAGCAGCAAGAGGCAAGGAGATGGTGCAAACCAACCTGGGGGCAGGTCTGAAGCCCACTGGAGAGCAGGACCATTAACTGTGGCGGCTCATCCCCTGGACCGTGCTGGGGTCTCCTCCAGGCACCTCCAGACAAGCGTGGGTGCTTTACAGGGCCATTGCCCCTGCCCGAGGCAGGTTGTGCCGTGGCAACTAAAAGGAGGGAAGGTGCCCAAGAGAGGGAAGAAGTGCTCGGGCTGAGCGGTGGCACCCGGGATTCCCCCTTCCTCCCTCTGCATCACTCATCGGAAATCCGCACCCGCTCCCCGGCAGGGCCGCGGTCCTGCCCTGCCCTGCCCGCTGCCGACAGCTGACAGAGCCCTGCAGGACCTGGCATTTCCTCCCTGGGAAGATGTGTAAGTGCTGCAATCCATCACTGTCCTGTCTCCCGCAGGCCAGCCGGGCTGGGGGACGGGGCTCTGCAAGGGGGGTCTGGCGTTAGTGGCTGGAGGGAGTGGGGCTCCTTGGGGCCGGTCCCACGGGACGGTGAGAGGATGATGCACGCTGCACCTTTGGGTGCTGTCTGTGACTGCGCTGCACCATTTGCACCCAGGACCAGCAGCAGGTTCACCCTGCTGGGCAGGGGCAGAGCCCGGGGCAGCACCACAGATCCCCAGAGTTCCCGCATCCCGCAATCCCCTCGGAAAGACGCTTCTCCAGCCCGCCCCACATTCCCTCCTGCTGCGGGATACGCTGGGGACCAGCGCGGGGTTCTCCTGCTTTCCCCTCATCCAGCTCCCCGGCAGCACGGCCGCCCTGCACGCCCGCACGCAGACACACCAGCCTTGCACCCCATCCCACCACCCCACCATACCCCCTCCGCTCCCAGCCCCCCAACCCCTCAGCGCTGCCCCAAACCCCTGCATCTCCTCCTGCTACTGGTTGGGAAGGTAAAAAAAAGAAATATTAATGATTATTAGGAAGAGCTAAAGCGGAATTGCAAATGTTATTTCTCTGGTAGATGGATGATAGCGGGGTGGATGATAGATAGCTGGATGGATGGATCTCTCTCCCTCCAAGCTGTAACCCCCTTCCAATCGCTCCCTCCGGAGCGCTGCTGTCACCTTGTCTCTGCTCAGAAGGGCTTTTACTGGCTCACTGGGGGATGCACGAGAACAGGTTATTAATACATGGAGAGGGGGATGGAATCCATTTGACTTGAAAATAGCTGAGAAACTGAACTGCACTTTTAAAATCTGCTTTTAATCAGAAGGAAAAGAAGAGAAGTTTGAACAATTAGGGAGTAATGAAGAGCTTCAGAAAAAAAAAAGCTCTCTGAAGATTAGCTAAGATTTTTACAGCACTTGGAGAATTTAAAGAGCTATGCTGGTATCGAGCAAAACGATACAAATATTCCCTGTGAAAATCACAGGCGATGGGACCGACAGCGAGTGCCGGAGCCTGGATGTCCACAGGCAGGCACAGCGCCGGCTCGCTGTGAGCAGTGATGCTGTGCTGCCTGCACGCCGGGGCAGGCAAACAGCTGGCAGCGGCAGGGCTCACCCCTCACCCCCTGCCCACGAGAGGTAATGGGAGTGTGGCTAGGACGGACCCCCGGCTTGGCTGTGGCTGGAGAGCCGTGGCAGAGGCTCGTGCTGGGTGCTGGGGAGAGCATGCAGCCGCCACGGCAAGGCTGGAGCCATCCCAGCAGCTCCAAGCCCTTGGCAAGGGGAGCAGGGGTGATCCCCAGCGGATTTGGGTTTTGGGGGGGCGGGGATGCCCAGCAGATGGGCATGGGCAGGGACTGCTGATGGCACATCCCTGGAGGAGAGCGCATGGAAAAGCATCCCTCGGGTGCTCCCATGGCACACATGTAGGGTGGGCACCCCGATGCCAGCATCCCCTGCCCCGAGGCGACCCCTGGACCCCGCCACGCGGGGAAGCCCGAAGGTTGGCACGTCTGTGCCCGGCGTGCCCGTGGCTGCTCCCCACCGATACCTGCCAGGGGCCCGTCACCGGGAGGCGAGCGCGGGGGCTGCACAGCCACGCACAGCAGCAGCTGGGTAATTTTCATGCTAAGTGAAAAGTAAAGCGCACAGACTCTTTATTAGAGCAAGCACGGTGTGGGGAACAATGAAGGCAGTGATGATCGTTAACTTTCTAATCGGAGGAGAAAAGTCCTCAATGCAATTTTTATGGTAATAACATCGACACTAAAGATAATTGCTCCCCGCGTCGCGCTTAGCGCCGGGAAACTGTTTGGGAAAAAAACATTAATTTGCAGGAACTGAGCCAAAGTTTCCTTAAGGCAGCTGTTCCCCGTGCCACCCTGCCCCCCGCCGGCGTCGGCACTGCCCGCTGGCCGACCCCCTGCCCGGCTCACCCCTGCCCATGCCGGCACCCCTCATCCCTCACACTGGCCAGGCTGGGTTTGCGCCACGCTGGTGCTGGCCGGTGGCACAGGGCTCTCCCAGCATCGGTCCCTGGGGTTCAGCTCAGCAGGAGATGCTGGAGGCAGTGCAGCCCACCGCTGCGGTGGTGGAAGAGGGCCAGGAACATTTCGGGCGATGTGATGGAGCAGCGCTCGTGCTGCGGCAACGGGGACGGGCAGGGCTGCCCCGTGTGCCAGGACTGCTGCGGGCTGGGAGGGGTGGGAGCTCGTGATCCCTGGGGAATAATAAGCGCAGGAGAAATTACAGCCAGGTGACATTTTAACGAGCCGGCGTCCAGTGTGGCATTAATATTCCAGGGGCTGCAATTCCCTGGCGGGCATTTGAGAGATGGAAAAAAAAAAAAAAATCCCAGCCCAGTAAAATCAAATAAATAAATCTCTGCCTAAGCGTGGCATCTCCCCCGCCCCCGGCACGGAGCGGGTGGCACGCGGTGTGATTTCCCCTGTGATCCCCTGCCGCCGAGCCAGCAATTGGCTCGTCTTTGAGCGCGGCGGCAGGATGATTTATCCCAGCTCCCGGCGCCCCGGCTGGGGCGAGAGCGCGGGGCTGGGGATGATGCATTGGGCAGGAGCAGAGGTGGCGGCGGGGGGAAGGCAGGAGAGCAGGGCAACGCACACAGGCCACCACTCAATCCTAAATTAATTTTAATATTTGACAAATCAAATCTACTTAGGTGAGCCATGGGCCATGTGAGAGAGATTTATGAGGGTTTGGGGCTGTCGGCTATGCATGTAGCCCATGTTCACCACTGCCCGGCGGGGCTCCGGCATTCACGGCATTGCTAATTCCCCCTTCCCCAGGAGCAGGGATACAGCCAGCATGTCCAAGCGGCGTGACAGCGGCAAGAAAAATGTCCCGGCCTCTAAGTCCTGGCTTATTAGGCTGGCAGGAGTGACGGGCCCTTTGCCTGCCCCAGCTCTGAGCCCGCCGGCAGAGCTGGCAGCCAGGGCACGGCACCAGCCACGGCTGGAGGTGGTACCCGATGCCCGGGATGTCCCTGGGAGCTCCGGCTGAGCCAGGGAAGAGCAGCCGGTTCCAGCATGGTGGGGAATGCTCTCGCCCCTGTGGGCTGGAGCAGTTTCCCGTGGGTTGGGCACAATCATAAACCTGGGGGCTGAGGAGCCGCGCTGGGAGCTGGAGGTTGTGCAAGGGGTGCGCAGAGCCGTTCCCCCACGGGGCCGTTTCAGTCCCAGCTCCACCACCAGCCCGCAGATTCATGGGCCCCAGGAGGTGACAGGAAACCTGATAGGTTTTAAGACAGCAACATGCCCTGAATCTGCAAGGTGCCTGAGCAGGCGAGGCAGGGAATCCAAAATGTTTACAGCCTCAGGGGACGTGACAACTGCGGAGGAGGGAAGGCAGGCTGGGCTGCCCGGGACCAGCCGGCCACGCTGGGGAGAGACTGCTGGCATCCCTGACGTGCCATTGGAAATCCCTCCCTTGGCACAGGCTTCTCCCCAGCAGCTCTGCAGGACTGGCGGGGGGCACTCAGGGAATCCCAGTGCCCCTGTGCCGAACCCACTCCTGCGGCAAAGCCCTGGTGTGGGGGGCTCCCCTGGGCTGCAGAGATCTCTCGTGGTGATGCCCGAGAGGAGTCTTCAAGGCTTTCTGCCCCGGTGCCCCTCACTCCTACCCATGGGTGAGGACCAGCCTGTACTTGTTTCTTCTTGCTGACTCTTTTATTTGGCCGTGCCCGTGTGCCCAGGCAGGGAGACCGGGGTGGCCCTCAGCCAGCCCTTGCCTGGATGATGCTACTGTAGAGCCATGGCACTGGGCTCTGTGCTGGAGACAAGCCCCATGGCTGGCTGCAGCCTCAAGCTGGGGTGTCTCGAGGGACCTACAGCACATCCCTGTCTCGAGGGACCAACAGCGGCACACGGCCCACGGCCCACGGCCCACGGCAGGGCAGGCAGCCTTTCCAAATCCTCCAGCAGCCAAGAGGCAAGCGGTGCGCAAAGCTTAGGCCAGCCCAGAGCCCTGGTGGCTCCGCTGCCTGCCCTGCCTGTGCCTCCCTCAACTCCTGCTCTGCTGACGGCAGAGCCCTCCACCTGCCCCAGGTGTGCCGGAGAACAGCCAAGGGCCACGGAAGGGATGTGAGATACGGGAGAGACAGCCTGTCCGCAGGGATGACATGGACGCCTACACCCAGCAGTTCTTACAGTATAAAACAGAGACCTCAAAGGTCTCAAAGGACTTTAAGAAATGTCTACAAGTTGCCTGGGCCAGTAGGGACTGGTGGTGAGAGGTGATGGGTGTAACAAGGCTGCAGTTTCTAGCCCCTGCCTGCCCCTGTGCCAGGGCCAGCCATTGCATCCCAGCGAGTCCTTGCAGAGTAGGATGCAGCGGGACGGACAGAGGGCTGTGCCTCTGGGGCCGTGAGCCCATAGCAGAGCTTTGTCCCTGAGAGCCACACACAGTTCCTGGTGGCTCTCTCCAGCCCAGTTCCAGGCCCACGGGTGCCCCATCCCTGGCAGAGTCGAACCGCACCAGCCCCAGCGATACGCAGTCTGTGGGAAGGTGGGGCGGCCGGCTTGCGGGCACTCTGTTACGGCTCCAGCTCTCGGCAGAAGCTTATGCTCTCGTAAAATATCTACATTTGGATGCAGAGATTTCCAGGGATCTGAGAACGCTGTGCTGATAATTAAACATCTGCTCTGCATTTGTCTGTCTTCCTGCCGTGATGTCGCTCCAGCCCTCACGCTCCCTCTCTGTCCTCCAGCAAGCGCTCGGGACCGGGATGGCATCCCCTGCTCACCGCTCTGCCCCAGCCCGGAGGCACAGTATCCCAGGCCACGGGTGCTGGGAGAGAGAGGGCAGCTCTGGGCACCCCTCAGAGCGAACAGCAGCTTCAGTGCCAGCACCTGCAGCCTTCTCGGGGCTGTGAAGCTGACAGCCCGCCCTGTGGCTCCTATGAGCCCAAACAATTTCTCTGAGCCCCACCGTGCATCACCAGCCAATGCTTGTCCATGCACGGTCCCCTGGGCTGAGCAAGCAGCTGCCACCTCCATCCTGCAACCAGGAGAGCATCAAAACAACCTCCAAATTGATCTCTGAGACTCTTCTGCAAGCCCCAGTCACGTCCTGCTAGGAACAAACGTCCGCTCTAGTTACTGTCTCCTAGGAGAGCACCAAGGGCTTCAGGCTGCCACAGGAGGAGCGGACCCAAACATGACATCTCCATGGAGCCTGGGGTACGGCAGGCAGGGCCACAGTGCCACCGAGCAGATGGCACAGGGGCCTGGATCGATGGGAGCTGGCCGGGCCCCACGGGGGCTCTAACAGCTCGTACAGGGATGGGCTGGTGGTGGGATGAGCTGGGGACAGGGGTGGTGGGTCCCTTCCCCAGCTGCGGTCCCCCCAGCCCCAGCCGTGCCTGCACCCCTGCCCAAGCACCCAGCAGGGCTGAGCTGAGGCGGCCGCACGCTGCCTGCACGGCTGGTCCCGAGGGGCCACATCCTGCCTGTGTTGCGCTCCCTGCCTGGCTGCTGGTGGCAAGCTCAGGCACCCTCAGTACCGTGCCGGCCGGGCGCTGCCAGCAGCCGCGCTGCCACCTCTGCCCTGGGGCCTGCAGCCTGGAAGGGTGCCAGCATCCATGGGGACAGCATCCTGCCCGGGTGAGGGGATGGGGAGCTGGGGTGGGTGCAAGGATGGGGGAGGCTCCCGGGGTGCACTGCAGAGCCCCGGGCGCAGCACCCCAGCACACCCCAGCCACCTGCCTGCCTTCGCCAGCGCTGCCCTTCATATCAGCACGGCAGCCCCGTCCCTTGTCCCCTGCCTGCTCCCTGCCCTCGCCTCCTGGCCCCCACGCTGTTTGTCACACTTGTCACCATGGCAAGGGAGAGATTAGCCGTAGACCCTCCGCTCCCGCCCCAAGCCACTTATTCATATTCATGAGACTTCAAAGCATCTCGCCTAGCTCCCCTGCACCAAACCTAATCCTCTGCCGCAGCACCATGCCAGCAGCCCTCACTCGCAGCGCGGGGCCGGCAGCTGGCAGCCCCAGAGCCCTCCTGCCCTGGCCGGTGGTGGCCGTGCAGCTGCATGCCTCTTGCTCCTGCTCCCCCACAGCAAGCCTGGCCCACGATCATGGGGGGATGCTCTCTGCCATGGGGGTGCTGCCGTGGGAGCCACAAAAATCAGGGGTAAGCAGCACGGAGGTGATGGTTTGTGTGTCCTCACCTGCACCCATCCATCCCTCCACCCTTCCAGAGGAGAGGGCTGTGCCCGCAGCACCCTGCCTGGACCGCCAGCCCAGCAGCATCCCTGCATGGATCCCAGCGATACCGCCAACAGCCCTTTGTAGGAGACAATTGGCGCCGGTGCCCCATGGCCCCCCCGCGTCCCCACCACAATCAGCAGCCAGCAGGCATCAGGCCGGGGCTATTCAGGGGTGGTCGGGCATGCAGAGCACGGCCTCGCTGGGCAGTGTGCCTGCTCCCAACAGGGATGGATCCTGTAGCACGGCACCGGTGCCGAAGTGGCAGGGAGCGTGCTGGAGGCCATGGCATTTGGAGGTACAAAGCAAGTACCTACCCCCAGCCTGCCCCTGCAGAGCATTGGAGCAGAGGACGAAAGGAGGAGGCACCCAGGGGTGCCCTCCCATCACCCCGCTGCAGTGTGGGTGCAGGCAGGGCTGCGGAACCCCACAAGCACCAGTGTTAGCCAGGCCACCTCCACATCCAGCTCGTCTGCTCCACGGCAGGATCACATCGGGGTCAAACACAGCCAGCCCCGCACGGAGAGCCGGCGGCATCGTGCCACCCACGGGTGCTAGCAGCCCTGCGCTGGTGCTGGTGCCGGGAAAGTGCTGGCTCGGCGCGTGGGTCCTGGCGGCGGGCGGGCAGGCGGGCGGCGGGTCCCCCACGGAGCCGTCTCCTCCAGATGGCGAAGGCCATTAGAGCCGCTCTCGCGCGCGCGGAGCCATAAAGTTTATGGGCCTCATCATTTAGCTGTAATGGAAATAGTTAAATCTGTCTCTGTTTAAGCAAACTCTGCCCTCGCGGGAGCACTTGGCATGGGCAGGCGAGGGACTCCAGCGGGCACCTCCGCTCGCCACCCACCGCCGGGGCACCCAGCCCTGGCACTCCCACCTGGCACCTGGGACGTCCCCATCGTGCCAGGATGGGGACAGGCATGTGACACCAGTGTGGGGGCTCTCTCTGCACTGCCAGCACCGCTGCCTCTGTTTCCCCTCAGTGCAGGGAAGGTGAGGGCCACATCTGGGGCGATCAGGCAGGATCTGGGACTACGCAAATTCCCTGCCAGCAGGAGCCAACAGGCGATGTGCAGGCAGGCGGGCAGAGTGCAGGGAGCTGCAGGCAGGATGATGCCTGCCTGTTTCAGGCAGGGCACCGGCAGCTGTGTAGGGGTAAGTCTGGGATTCGGCGAGTGTTTTGGCCCAGCAGCCCCCAGGCAGGACCCAGCCTGGAGCCTGCCGGAACCCACTGCATGGGACAGAAGAGAACGTGATGCCTTGAAAGCCACTTTTCATCCCTCACCAGGCACCCCCAGGAGCTGGGCGGGGGGATGTGATCCCAGCACAGCCCAGGTTGCTCCCAGCTCTTGAAGCAGGACTGGGGCAGGGAGCAGGGTGAGAGCAGCACCCCACTGTGCCTCGCAGCACCCCTCAGCCCCAGCCTGGGGGCAGGAGGCTGGACCCCCATCTGGGAAGCTGCCAGTGTGTTTATGGAGGGCCAATTTCTCCCCATCATCCCATGGGGTGCATGGGGGTGCTGACCCCAAAGCAGTAGGACAGGCTGGCGGCACCTGCCCCATGCGCAGGGTCTCAGCTCAGCACCCCATGCAACCTACCCCGAGCCCCGCATCTCACCCGGGATGGGGTGAGACCCCGGGGCTGCCTCCATCACCGGAGCGGGTCTCCTCACCCATACTTAGCCATGGTGGTGGTGGGAGCTACCCCCTCCCCAGCATGCAAAGCATGATTAATTACAGAGTAAGTCATTAATATTCACAGCTAATTAAAGATCCTTATCATGAATAATGGAGCTCACTCTCCAAATTATGGGACAAGGATGGAGGATGGGGGAAAAAAGCCCTGTGGGGAGAGGGGGCTGCAGAGGGGCAAAGCTCTGGGGCAGGGGCATGAGGGGGAGTGGTGGTACCCTTCTCGTGGGGTACCTGGGTCTGGCGGTGCCCTGGTCAGGGATGCAGTGATGGGCAGAAGCTGGGGTAGCAGGCACTGGGGCAGGCAGGGGATCCAGCCACGCTGGAGCAGGGGCCAGGCAGCCCCGGGGGCTCCAGGCACCCCTGCCATGGGTCTCTAACCTGCCACCCCAGTGTGTGGGGGACCCCTTCATTCTGGCCCCATCTTGCACATCTCGCCATGGAGCAGGGACCGTCCTAGCCCGATGGCACACAGCCCCCGAGCCAGCTAATCCCCAGCAGCTGCCCGGTGCGGGGCTGGGATGGGGCTGCCTGGTCCCCAGGGAGCAGGCAGGAGGGGAGGGCACCGACACTTTGCCTGAGCTCCTGTTATACAAATGAAAGGTTTTTAGTGGGAAAGACTCCGGGAGAGTAATACATCTCCCATATTGATCGCAGGCCAGGGACCAAGGCACAGCTTAAACAGTAATTGATTTCTAGCCGCCGAGATGTGTTGGGGAGCATTGATTTAACAGCACTGCAGACACACTGCTACTAATCTGATTAAAGTATTTAGCAGAAATGTTATTCTTTAAAAAAAAATAGAGGGAGGTGATGGTGCTGCCTGGGGCCAGGGGGCCGAGGCAGGGCTGTGGAGCAGGGTAGCACAGCACCCGGCTGGCAGCGGCCCGGGTACGGCTCTGCACCCGCACCCCGGTGAGGATGCCGCTGCCTCGGGACACGTCTCCAGCCAGCTGCGCTCACAGCCGTTCCCGACGGAGCTGCCAAGGACATGTGCGAGCCCAGCATGACGCGGGCGAGGCAGGGCCAAGGACATGTGCCGGGAGCGTGGGTGACACGTGTGCGAGTGCCCAGGCAGCCGCCCTGCCGGGGCGGCCACCAGCTGCTCCGGGGACAGAGCAGATGCGGGAGGAGGTGGAGGCAGCCCACAGAGGTGGCCCCGGTCAGAGGCACGCTTGGCTGGTGGAGTGTGCACGAGGCCCACACTGGTGCCGCAGCAGCCAGGGAGGTGCAGGAGCCGAGGTCTGGCAGTGCCCGCAGCCCCAAGCCCCCGCTCCCCGCAGCCTCCCAGGGCAGGGAGGAGATGCTGAGCCGGGGACCGTGTGTGCCTCCCGCCACGCAGCGTCCCCATGCGTGCCCTTTCCCCGCCTCGTGCCCCGCCGTGGGCGGGCAGGCCATTGCGGGCAGCTCTCTCACGCCGTCCCCTCCTGCCCCCATCCTGCCCTGCTGCTGAGAGCGGGGACGGATGCTGCGCTGCTGGGGACGGGGCTCCCTCACGCCATTCCCAGCCCCCACGGAGAGGCACCGGCTGAGCAGGTAGAGGGGTTCCTGCCGCTTCCCATCACACACTTCAGCCCAGTTAATTAACAGGCGATATCAAACAAATAAATTATTCCTGCTTCCTATTGATTCTAATTTACTGGCCCCTGGAGAGCCCGGGCTCGTTTATCCCACCTGTCACCCCTGCTTAGCAGCTGCACTAACATCTGCCCTGCTCCCTTCCCCTCTCCTGCTCCTCCACCTTCGGGGCAGAACTGGGCACAGCCATGGGGCCCACGCTGCCCCACACCACTGCCTGTCATACCCTGGGACGCGGCTGTAGCTCGGTTTGCTGCTTCTCCCGGGGATGGTGGATTCCCCAGTGCCGGCAGCACAGAGAGGGAGCCTGGCTGCCGATCCTCGTGGCACCCCCTGCCTCCCTGGGAATAAGCTTCATCCAGGGATGACCTGGCCCCTGCTAGCCCTTTCCCCTCCCCGACGCCACCAGAAAGGGTGGGGGTGCCAGTTCTGGCTGCCCAAACCCAGCCCCAGCTCCCCGTGGGCGGCCAGGCCCCCAGCCCAGGCCATGCCCAGCAGGACAGCAGCCAGATTTCCCCGCTGTCCCAGAGAGAGGCCACCGCTGCCCACGCACCAGCCTTTGACATCTGCCTCATCTGCGGGAGGCTGATCAAAGCCCGAGCCCCTCCCAGCTCCCGCCCCTATGGATGTCGGATCAATAAATCAATCCCAGCTCAGCTGCTGACTGCACAGCCCTTTGCTCCTGAGCAGGCTTGATTGGGAGATCCCGGGGAGGCACAGGCTCTCAGCATCCACCCCTGCCTGCTTCAGGGGCTCAGCTCATGGCTGATGCCACACTGGGCTAGTGACACGTCACCCACGCCAGCCTGGGCTCTCGGGCACGATGGCGGCAGCTGCCAGCCCTTGGCAGCCAGGACTAACTCCTGCTTGGGTCTGGGCAGTGCTCAGTGATGGGTCCTGGTCCTCCCCTGGCCTGGGCACCGCTGCCCAGTGCTGCCTGCACAGGGATGGGCTTTGGCAGGAGCCTCCAGGCTCGTACGCAGCCATGCAAGCAGCAGCCGTGCAAGCGGCAGCGTGTGTGCCCTCCTCTGGGCGCAGGGATGTTGTTTGGCTCAGCTGGGGGATGCTCTGGGCAGCAGCCTTCCGGCACAGAGCCGGCGGTGAGCTGGATGCAGCCAGAGCAGTCCTGGCCTCACCTCAACTCCGGCGAGCGACCAGCCACGCCGTACTGGGGCAGCTGGAGGCTGGCCAGGGCCGCAGGACAGGGTTGCAAGCACAGCCTGCCTGCCTGCCTGCCTGCCTGCCTGCCGCTCTGGGCGCTGGTGCTTTCCAGAACTGGCTGAGCTGCATTTCCTCAGGCTGGACAGATTAAATTGATCCCGGCCAGGTGCCAGCGGTAGGCTGCTTGCCATGTGCCTGTGGTCCGAGCCTGCCTGGAGCGTTTGGTGCTCAGGTGGGGGTCAGCCGGCATCTGGCTTGGGAGGGGACACACAGAGCACTGGAGTCACTCTTATGGACCCTGCCGAGTCCCTGGTGCTGTCTGTCCCTCCCCAAGCCCTTGGACATGCCCGATGCTGCTCTTCCCTTGCAGAAAGCCGAGCAGCGACAGCCCCGCTGCTGTGCGGAGGGGTGGGTGAGGAAGAGCGGCGGATGCTGCTGCAGAGCTCTGCCGCCAAGGTGGCTGGGGCCGGGGGGGCAGGCAGGTCACTCGCTCACCCCAGGTGATTCATCCCAGACGGCTGGCAGGAGCAGCCGGAGAGCCAGGGCGGCTTCAGCTGGGCCAGGATGTCTCTCCCAGAGCCAGCCCATCACCCTGGCCTCCAGCCCTTGGCTGAACCCGCACGCCTGCTCCCACGAAGGCGCTCCCCACAGATGCAGGCTGGCTACACCCATGCCAGGGAGCTGCCAGCCTCCCCACCACTGACCCACCACTGACCCACCACCGACCCTGCGGAGGCCGTGGAGTGCCCGGCGAGGCAGGAGGCTGCAGCTCCCGGCCAGCTTGGCGCAGTCCCACGGTGGCGTGCGGCCGGGCGCGTGTAGGAGGTAGTGGCTGGCAGCGCCGCAGCCGGGAGATAAGCTCCCCTCTCATCCTCATCGCGTGTGACGGGAGGGAGATTTATGGCTCCGAGCTGCGATTTGTGCGCGGCTCCAGCACACGGTATTGATCACTCCTGGTTGCTCCCGCTGCTCCCTCATTTCCCAGCCCCTCCTGCCTGGTGAGGCGGGCGAGCCAGCCCTGCCTGTTAACTCTTCCAGACCTGGGGACCCCTGGGGCCTGGCACCCCTCTGTGCTGCAGCAGCCAGGGCAATAAGGAGCACCCCAGGTCCAGGCTGGCTGGTGGGGACCCCCCTCCCCAGGCTCCCTGGCAGCCCCATCTTTGGCCCACACCTCATATTGCATGCTGCCTGCAGAGTCCCCGTGTTGCTGCCTGCCCACCCTGCCCCTGCCTGGGGGTCCCAGCGGCTGCACCTGCCAGGGCTCCCCACAGCCAGCACCAAGAAAGCCCAGCAGCCCGGTCCAGTCTAGTGGGAGTCCCAGTTGCTCCCAGCGTGTGCCAGGGAGCTGGAGCCCCTGGGGTGTTGGGGGGGCTCTGTTGGAAGGACCTGGGCACTGGAGCAAGGCTGGCAGCGGAGCAGGGGCAGCACAGGCTGGCAGGGCCAGGCCAGCGCCAGTGTTGGTGGGCGCTGTAAAACGCCAAGGATGGGACCGGGCAGGTGGGACGTGGGACACCAGAAACCCCTCTGATGAGGAATGGGCAGAGGCCAGAGGAAACGAGGTGCTAGGGCCCATCTCTCAGGAGGAGAGCAGTGTTCTCCCCGGCTGGGGCTCAGAGCAGAGCGAGCAGGGGCGGTTTGGCTGGGTTGGCAGTGGGGAGCACCCCTTGGCAAGGAGAGGGGCGGGCAGGGGGAGGTGGGAGGAGCAGAGCTGTGGGCAGGGGGGTGGCTGGTGCGGCCAAGGGGACAGGGGTGGCAGGCAGTGATAAGGTGACAGCGCAGAGGGGTGGGGCATGGCGCCAGGGATTAGTACTGAGCGTACAGGGATGGCAGGTGGTGACAAAGGGACGGTGCCCAGGGGACAGGGTGTGATGGCCACAGGCAGTGCCGAGGACACATGGACAGCAGCGTGCACCAAGCAGTCCCGGGGCCAGCCGAGGAGCTGATGCTGAGGGGATGGGGATAGGGGGCAGCTGAGGGGGGACAGGGATGGGACTGCGGGTGGCTCTGCAGCAGCAGCAGGAAACGATGTGTGAAATGAAGAGTTCCTGCCCAGTGCCCAGAGGGAGCGTGCAGCATACTGAGCAGGGGCTGGGGCTGGGGCTGGGGCTGGGGAGGGGGCTGCAGGGGGGCTGCACAGCCGAGGGGGTCCCCAGCACCGCATGGGGACCCTGACTGGGGGGGCTGCTCCGCAGCATGGGGCTGTGCCTC
>VYZW01017443.1:52986-92122 GCA_013401315.1 Balaeniceps rex
CACCTGCGCGCCCCTCCCCCCCTCCCCGCCACCGTGCCACCCCCGCGCCGGGGCACCTTGCCTGGCCCTGCCACCTCTGCCTGCCTCAGCTCCCTGCCCGCTGGCACAAGCTGCCTGCCCTGCACCCTTGGGGGCAATCCTGGGTGCTCGCAGGAGGGACAACACGCTCCTCTCCAGTATCAGGTGCGTCTGCCCCACCAGCTCCAGGGTCATAGCCCCATGCCGGCTCCTCTGGAGGGGTCAGCCCCATCCCCAAAGCCAGCCCAGCTGCAGAGGGACCCATGCAGGGGGTGGCACAGACCCCGAGCATGGGCAGGAGCAGCTCCCCATCCATCCCCGGTTCTGATGCTACCGTCTTCCCACAGCACCCGGGGATGCTCTAAATAATTCACAGAGGTGAGCTCGAGCACAGATGCTCCCGCAGGCAGCTGGGTGCGAGCAGCCAGGCAGCGTCTGGGCGGCAGAGATAGCCGTGCCGTCCCCGCCGGCTGCCCAGGGCCTGCTGGCACCTGCCAGCCAGGAAGGAAAGGCCTGGGCTCGGCATTCACAGAGGAAAAGCATCATCCTGAGACAGCTCAGCAGAGGCGGGAGGTGAGCAGGGTGCCCAGGGAGACCCGCGCCATGCTGCCTCCCGTGCCCAGCCCTGCGCCATGCCCCAGCCTGGCTGCCTCTCGCTCCCACCCTCCCCTCTGCCCCCAGTCTCCTGTGCAGGATCCCAGACTGATTCCTGAGAAAGCCTGTTGTTAAGCTGGCAGCTCTGGCTGTAAATTCGGATCAATAATTTAAGGGGGTAAAACTATTAATAGAACATTAAAACATCCGCTCTTGTCTGAGGCACGAAGGTGGGAGTGAAGGTGAGGGTGCCTGAATGCCCTGCACAGCAACCCCCGGTCCTGCCAAAAGCCCCGGTGCTACCGGTGCCAGCGCGGTGGGGAGAGTGGCAGGCATTGCTGTAACTAATCGCCGGCTGTGCCAGGAGAGGGGAGGGCGGCATCCATCAGGGAGCAGGGTTATTGATGGACTCCAAGGCTGCTATTACCCGCCAGCCCTGCTATTACACACACCATCACTCAGCGCGTGGCCGCAGCCGCCACACCAGCCCCTCAGCGGTGCCGTGGACTGCGCCGGCCGGGAAAACCACTGGAAACAGGTATGATGACACGAGACGGGGCCCACCAGGGGTGTTTAGGTTGCAGCCCCGTTACCTGTGCTGTACACACTGCACCGATGCTGTTCAACGCTGCCTGGGTTGTCCTCCGAGCCCCGTGTGCCCAGCCCTACGGTGAGCCAGCACCGAGCAAACCCTGTGGCACATCCCCGCTCCACTGCGGCACCTTCTCCATCCTCCTCAGCCAGCCCAGCCCCGTGCAGCCTGGCTGAGCCGCGGGCAGGAGGCAGCCCCTGCCAGCCAGGAGGGGAGAGATGGCCTTCCCCACCCGCAGGTGATGCTCTCAGGAGCAGTGACGCCGAGAGCCCGCCGCAGCCTGGTTCGTTTCGGGAGGATTAATCCATGATCCCCTGCTGCCCAGCCCTGGGGAGGGTGGCTCTGGGAAGCGGGGAAGGTGAATTTCAGGGAGATTAACGCTGCTCCCCAGCGGGATGGGAAATGGAGGTACATCTGCTTATCCGAATGGAAGGAACAGCTGCCCCGTGGGGGAGCAGATAAAAATAGGCTGACATTTTCCTGCCAGCCCTGAGCAGGGCAGGTGGAGGGCACCGTGGCCAGGCCAGGCCCACTGAGGGATGCAGGCATCTGCTCGAGTGCCAGGCACTCACTGCCCACTGTTCTGTGCAGGCTGTAGGGACAGCGTGCGGCATGCGGTAGTGCGGCTGCGTGTGCGCAGGGCAGTGCCCTGGGGGTCCCACCGAGGCAGGGGTGCGTGCAGGGCACACGCAGGCATTGATGCCAGGGCGACGGGACAGCCAGATGTGTGCGCTGGGGCTGTGGCATGCTCAGGGCTGCCTGTACATGGAGGTGAGCAGCAAGGTGGCTGGCAGTGAGGTGGCAGCTGTGGCATGGGCAGGGGGGTGAGCTCGGGCCAGGGCTGGTGCCTGAGCCTCAAGCCTGCTCGGGGACTCATTCCTCCCAGGGGGATGATAGCGATGAGAACAGGCAGGGGTAGGATCCCCGGCAGAGGTGCCCTGGGGGGTGTGTGAGAAAGGTGAAGGAAACCCCTCTCTGCCCACATGGACACTCTCCTCTGCAACCAGCAGAAAGAAGCATCTTCACCTGCCCAAAGCCCTGCAGCCTGGGCTGCCAGGAAGGGCTGGCAGCACGTTCTGCCCCACTCAGGAGCCAGGGAATGCCACAGTGGCTGTTCCCAGCTCTCCATCTGCCCACAGCAGCCCCCGTCTTCCCATGCACCACGGAGCAGGGCTGAGCATCCTTCTACGATGGCATTAACGTTTCCTTTCAGTGCTGGCGGCTCCTCCCTAGGATGACACTCGCCTCTTCACCGCCATCTCTGAGCAGCGCAGGCCAGCCACCCCGCAGCCACAGAGGTCAAGATGCCTCCTCCGGCATCGCTGGCTTGGCATCCCACCACCAAGCAGACCTTGACCTTGCTGCATGCCTAGCAGCTCAGGGTGCCTGCCCAAGCCGAGCCACAGCAATCTGGCCCCCAGCCGGTCACCCAGGTTGCCAGGCCTGCAATAGCCCTGCGAGCCGCTGGCAACTCCTGTCCCTGGGGCAGAGCAGCACCCAGCCCTCGCCTGGCCTGGGGCAGCCAGCCCAGCCCCAGCGAGCCTGAGCCCAAGCCCTCGCCACCGAGAAGCCAGCGCATGGCTGCGGGTGGGAAGGGTTAACAGCCGTGTGAGCAGAGCCTCCCCTTCCTCCCCCTTCGCTGTGTTTTACAGGCTGGAGCTATTACCAGGAAATGTTCCCATCAGCACCATTGATCCCCTTGTTTACAGCCCCATAATCCTCAGCTGTTGACTCAGGAGCAAAGAGGAGAGGAGGACGAATGTGGCTCCCTCTTGGCCATCGCCTCTGCCCTGCCTGCATCCCCGCGCAATGCCCGCCTGGCTCCGGCGCACCAGGGTGACATGCACCCAAGCCCTGCAGCGCCTGGCTGGGCACAGGGTCTCCACGGCTGGTGGGGAGACGGCGCGGCCCCCGGGAAGACAACGGAGGGTGGCACAGTGGCAGGATCCTGGCCGTGGCAGTGACCACGGCCCTGCATGAGCTGGCCCGCGCAGGTGACTGCGGGTCCCTCCTTGCCAGCGGCGCTCTCCCGGCACGCGGCTGTGTCTCCCGCCAGCTGCCTGACACCTGGTCACAGGGCCCCGTGCGGCAGCCCCGCTTTGTTCTCATTAGTGCAATGAGCGGAGCCGTCACGCTAAATTAGGGACCCTCCCGACTCACAGCTCTGCATCTGCCAAGCCGTCAGTGGCTGCCAGCCAGGAGAGCCCGGGACGGCAGCTGTGGGCACCGACTCGGTGCCCCAGAGAGGCTGCAGGCAGGGACAGGCAGCCCTCCAGGCTGCCCGCCAGCCAGCGGCATGGCAGGGCTGGGATGCCGGCTCCCGCCCTGCGGCGCTGGCCTTGCACAGCCCTGCCTGCCCCTGCCCCTGTGCGTCGGCTCTCCCCACCCCAGCGGGGCACGGGTGGCTCCCTGGACCCCTGCGCCGGGGCTGCGGCTCCCTGCAAGCCCCCCGCCACTCTCCCTCACCCTTGGCCGAGCTGGGATCATGCAAACCTGTGCCGAGCATCTGAAGCAAGGGCGCTTGTGCGGCATCCATCACTGGGACTTTCATAAGCTTTTGTAATTCTTCCAGCTCCGATAATGCTAGAGAGCTCAGCCACTGCCCTGTGCCGGTGCCCGCAGGTATCTCCCCATGCTGGCTCTGAGGACAGGGTTACTCACGCTACTGCTTGGATGCAGCCCATCCCCTGGCCCCTGCTCTGCTAGGGTGGGATGTGCCCTCCCAAAGCCCTCCAGGCAGGGATTTGCCTTCCCTCCCTCCGCAAGCCCTTGGGAGCCTGGCTCTCCCCCAGAGCCCACGGGAGGGGTAAGGAACCAGGCTTCCCGGCCGGGCTGGAGCAATGCTGTGGGTCGCAGCCTGCCTCTGCTGGGGCTGAGCCAGCCTGGGTGAGTCCCAGGGCTGGGCTTCCCCATCCCGTCCTTTCCCTGCACCTCTCAGCCCGGCTTCACGGCACAAGCCCTGCCAGAGCATCCCCAGCCCAGCCCAGCGCACCCCTGCTCTGCACAGGGCTCTGCCCCTGCCCCAACAAATCCCACGTCAAAACATGTGGCCTTACAGCCTGCAAAAACTGGCCCCTGGCAGCTTTCCCCTTCCCTGAGCCCCAGTTACCGGGGGCTAGGATCCCTTTGTCAGCACCCCAGCAGTGCCCCAGGCTGTGGGTGCCGGCACAGGGGCCGTGCCCAGCCCTCCCTGCCCCCCGGGACGTCCTGCCCCTGGGCACTCACTGTCTGGAAGTCACTGCCATTGCACTCCTCACCGCCGAACGTGCAGCGGACAAGCATCTCGCCCAGGTCCAGCTGGTGGCCCACGCGCCCATAAAACTCCTCCAGGTGGAAGGGGTGGCTCTTGTCTTCCTCGCTCATGGCCAGCGTCCCCAGCAGAGCCTCCAGTCTGCTCCTCTCCGTGCTCTCCGGCACCAGGGGCCGTCCAGCCCCATCCAGGAGACCCAGCATCTCCCCTGCCCAGTACAGGTCATGGCCGGAGAGCCACGAGAAGCGGGCAGGGTTGAGGTTGCAGAGCGTGACGGCGGGGAAGGTCTTGCTGCGCGCCGTCTCCTCCTCCAGCTGGGTGCTGTGGGGGTACTGGAAGTACAAGCCCACACACTTGGCATAGGCGTGGACAAGGAGGGCCAGCGAGCCCAGGAAGGCCAGTAGCCACAGCAGGTTGCGGGCGGTGTAGCGCCGGTGCCGGAAGATGTGCTGGATGCCATGGAGGGTGGAGCGGCTGGCAAACTCCTCCAAGCTGCAGGGGTGCTGCTGCGGGGCCGGGGCGCCGCATGCTGGGTGCCCAGCGGGGCAGCCCCCTGCAGGAAGGGCTGCCGAGGGCTGGGGGGGACCCCAGGGGCGTGGGGGGGGCCTCCAGGCTTCCTCCAGCCACATGCTGCCTCCCGGCTCTGCCTCTCTCCACTGAGCCCAAGGTGCTGGAGGAGGTTTGAGGAGTGGATGACCGGCGCGGTGATGGGCTGTGCGGCAGGCGGCGTGCTCCAGAGCCGGGGCGGGACCGGCGTCGTGTGGTGCTGCCCAAACCCTGCGCCGAGCAGGAAGCTCGCTGAGTGCCGAGACCGCAGACGTACTTAGCAATCACCGCATCCTGCAGGAGCCGGAGCCAGAGGCTGAAACGTCCTGGAAAGCTCGGGGCACTCTCACCGCCTGTCCCACGGGGGTGCAGGCAATTAGCTGGAGTCCTGCTCACTTCCTCCATCTCCATGCACTTAGAGTGGGCTCCCTGGAGAGGGAGAGGCGGGCAAACTCCTCACATCCCCCTGCCAGGGCATGTAGGAGCTGCCCAGGCAGGGCTGCACGGCCCTGGGCTTGGGAGAGGTGAGTGGGCAGGTGTGTCTCAGGGAGCAATGGCTCTTTGGCCACGGGGATGTGGGGGGACCCCAAGCTCTGCACCAGCCTTGCAGGAGCACAGCTCCTAGACATTGCGCTGCTCAAGGAGCCGAGGTGCCGAGCGTCACTCTTGTCACAGCTCCTGCACCCTTGGGCTCAAGCACCACCTCTGGGCTCCCCAAAAGCTGTGAGGGGTCAAGCTCCTGCGAACACAGGGTGAGGGTGGGGGGTGGCAGGGCACGCGGGGGCAGTGACACAGACCCCAGGGGAGCACCGGGTGCTGGTACCACCTGCATGCCACCATGGGGATGCTGCCATGCTCTCTGGTGTGGTGCTACCTCGAGGCCGGGAGCTCAGGCGCGGTGCTGGGGCCGGCACAGCTCAGCATCCCTCCCCCTCGAGGTGCGCAGGAAGAGGCAAAATCTTTTATGAGGCCAGCGATGTAGCTGAGGAAAATGGTTGCTTGTGAGCACTGAGAAGCACCCATGTGCCCAAAAGCTTATCTCCCTTTCTGAACCATCTCGGCTTGTCTAGTAAAAGATATTGCCTTTCCCTGCCGGGCTTGCCACGCATGCACCCGCCTGGGAAGATCCCGCAGTGCTGTTTCGCTGGCAGTGGGAGCAGAGCAGAGACTCAGAGCAGAGCCACATCCATGGGGCTGGGGAGGACAGGTCAGGATCAAGGAGGACGCCCAAGCTGGGAAGGGGGGCTGCATTCCCCCACCCTGCTCCCCACACCAGGCGCAGAAACCTCCCGGGAGGGAAGATGGGGAAATCCGAGGTGGGGATGCCCGGGCACAGGGAGGAGGTGGTGCCCAGGTCCCGTGGGGCTGGAGGGGGGCGAGAGGGCTGGGCTCTCTCCTGCTGATGCTCGGACTGGCCGGGTGGAGCGAAAGGCACTGTAAGGCCCCACGGTGTCTGCAGCCACCGGCCGGCAATGCTGGCCCTGCCCAGCTGCGCTCCCCTGGCCTGTGCTCCCCAGCACAGCTCTAAATCCATTGCTTTGCATAATTAGATTTTTCTCAATTACCAGATTATGGTAATTAACAGCTCATTTGTAGGAGGCAGTGCCTAATCCCGGCATTGCGCTTGGCTCGGCGCCAGCCTGGATCGCGAGGCTGCCGGAGCTGGGACGGCAGGCAGCGGAGCGAACACCGGCGTGGGGGAGTCCTGCTGGGGGGCCAGGCAGCCTCAGGGATGCTCCCAGGATCCCCCAAAAGCTCTCAACCACTGGTGACCCGGACCTCCCCCTGCACTGCCTGGTCAACACAGCCTGCCCAGAGGCGTTGGTCCCCAAAAAAGGTGGGGGATGAGAGCCCATGCAGGGACAGCATCTGCCAGCAAGGGGAGTCAGCAGGGTTTTAGAAGTGGCTCAGGCACCCACGTGGCTCCAGAGATGCAGAAAACACCCTGTGATGTCTCCTCCTGCAAGCACGCACCAAGGGAAACCACGGGAGAGGTTAGCGTCGTGGGCTGGGCTGGCGCGGCTGCAGTCATTAAGGGGCTTGTTAATGAACTTTCCTAGTCAATAACGTTGCCAAGGAAGGACAGGAGAGCAGGGTAGCGGGAAGCAGCCACCAGTAAGGTACCAATCTTCATCACAGGAAGGCAGGGCAGTCCAGGCAATTACTGCCCATCAACAGAGCTTCATCCCTAGTAAAATAATAGAACAAATATTAAGATAAAAATGCTTCTGAGGACCTCGAGGGCAGGGGAACGGGGAGCAATAAAGATGTGCTCAGAGCTCACACAGAATAAATCTACCCAGTCCGACTTGATTGCCTTTTTTGGGTAAAATTGCTAAATGAATCGATGGAGAGGAGACAAGAGGTGTGATATATCAGCCTTTTATTAAAGCATTTGATATAGCATCTCAGGGAATTAATTCTAGTTAGCGGGGACAGCCGTCCCCCGCCTGGGCTGGGTGCACCATCAGGAGGCGAGGGGGACAGGGCAGCCCCGGGGCGTGTGGTGGCATCGTGTGACACCAGTGTGGGCAGCGCCGGCGGGGGCAGCCCCTCTTCTCCCACTCCAGGTGAACGTGCCACAGCTCCCGCTCCATGCTCTGGCTCCCGGCGTGGCTGTGCCAGGAGCACCGGGGTCACATCTGGACCAGCGCTTGGATGCAGCCCCATGTCCAGTCCCCATGGGACGGTGCCCGCAGCAAGCCCAGTGCCCCCGCTGCACCCGTTTGGGGCCACCACCTCCGCGTGCCCAGGGCCGTCCTGCAGCTTCAGGGCTCTTCTGCTGCCTGCAGGGCTCTGGCTGGGAAGCGGCATCGAGTGTGGGTAGCGGTTATGCCCAGCCAGGCACGACTGGCTGGGATGTTTCAAGCCATTCCCGTGCATCTCCTTTGCACGGCTTTTCTGAGCTCCTGCCATGAGCGTCTCCAGGCGGGGGATCTGGTCCTGCCTCTCTGCCCAGCATGGGCGGCAATTTCCGCTCCGTACAGGCAATAAATCAGCCTGCTTGCCTGGCGGTGGCTGCGCAGCCCCTGCTGCTTCAGCTCGAATTTCCCAGTCTCAAATTACCCCAGGCTGCTGAGAGCCGGCTGGTTTTATGCTGCTTGTCCAAACTCCTCCAGCTCTGTTTCTATTGCTGGATTTTGCCAAAGGCCCTCGAGTGTCCCCATGCCCAGGAGCAGCATCTCCCAGCGCCGGGTCCCTGCGGGCAGCCCGGCTGGGGAGCAGAGCTGTGCCAGCCCCGGCTGCCCAACGCCGCGGGGAGCCGGCCGAGCCTCAGCGAGGTGGCCTCGCTCAACTGCAATGGCATTTGCTCCTTGGCCAGATCAGCGCAGGGTCAGAGGTCCCAGGCCAAATTTCAACAGTTTTTTCTCAGCGGGGGAGCAGCCTGGAGTGTGGGTTTTGCTGGAAACCACATGGAGCATTTCTCCTTGAAAACAGTTTCTCCCGACGGGGTTCCTTTGATGCTCACGCTGGGAGCACCACACACAGCAGTTCCACTCCCGTCTGGAGCCTCCTTTCCCCTCACCCAGGGGTCCCTCTTGCCATCCCCTTCAGCCCCAAACAGCCCCTTCCCCTGTCCCAGCGGTGCCAAGGAGCCGGGGCCAGAGGTGGCGGAGGTGAAGGCAGGCTCCCTCATGGAAACAGCCCTGGCACGGGGCAGCGAGCGAGGGAGTCCTTCTGCCAGCAGCACCCACAAAATGATGGGGTCCCCGGGAGCTGCAAGGTGCTGGGGGAAGTTGGTGGAGAAGGGGCTTGTGAAGGCATAGCTCACCCCGGCGCCTGGCCAGCCACGCTGCTCCGTAAGAAAGGCACTGAGTGTCTGTGAGGCCGTTCAGACATCCCAAGTGGGTGTGATGAGCAAAGCACCAGTGGTTTGGAGGCCGAGCAGAGAAAAAAGACCTGTGTTTTTGTGGCATCAGCAGATCCTCCCCTCACCCCCTACTTTCAGGGTGACAGAGGAAGCTATTAAATGAGGCGTATCTGCAGCGGTCCCAGCAGCAGCCTCTCCCCTTCCCGCTATCTCCTCTCTCCCTGCAGCCTGGCTCCTTCCCGCACCAGCCTCTTTCCAGCTCCTCGCACTGGTGCTAATCCCCTAATCTGTGAAAAGCAACAATTTTCTCCGTGGCACAGCAGCTGATTTGAGATCTGCATCCCTCCTCCCCGAAAGCCAGCTCCCTTATCAGCAGCAGGTATCAGGTGAGCCAGGCACCATCTACCTTCGATAAAAACATGTTTTATTTTGCCCTATTTCCATTTATCTCCAAGCCCGTAATTAGCCCTCATCTCACAACACGTTGTGCTGCCTTGCGCGCTGAGGAGCGGAGGGGACGTGAGCTTTGCCAGGCAGCCCTAGACCACAGCCTCTTGCCGGCAGGGTTCGAGGAGCCGGCGGGGCGATGCTCGGGGACGAATCCTGCCTGTCACGCTGGCTGCCGAGCTGTGTCCCTCCTCTCTCCACACCCGGTCCTCGTTCTCTTTAATCTCGCACAGCGGCGGAGATGGATTTTCTCCCTGTGAGCCAGATGTGTTGCACGGAGCATAAACACCCGCGACAGTTGTTGTGCTCCTCGGTGCGAAGGCATCAGATGTCTGCATTAAAACAAAGCTCTCCACTTAATTACTCAGGCTGATAATTCAGCGCGTGGAGGCGGCTCTGGCTGAGAGCAGAGGGCTGGATCACAGCTGGGACTGGAGAGCCTTGGAGTGCACATTAATCCCGGCTCTCGCAGCCCTGATTAACGGTGCTGGAAACCTGCCCACCCTGCTCATTCCCAGGGGAAGGGTCCGTCCCGGCACCCACTCGCTACCCCGCCGGAGCGGGCACAGGCTGGTGCCTGAGGGGCTCTGCTGACCCTTTGCTGGGCCAAGGCATCCCCTGTCCAGCATCTTTGGGGTGGGATGGCCCAGGACATGGGGACCATCACTTTGGAGGGTGCTGCGCTGCCCCGGGCACAGCCGTCCACTGCATCTGGAGCCCAAGGGAGCTGCCCACAGGATGGGGAGGGCAGAGGCCCAGGGTCACCCTGTGCAGGGACCCACTGCCAGAGCACGGCTGGTGGGAGCTGGAGCCAGCCCCGTGGCTGGGCTCAGAGCAGGACCAGGCAGACCACCGAAAGCTTTCTCCTTGGGGTCCAAGCTGCCTGCTCCTGCTAACCTGCACTTTTCCTTCCGCGGACGAGCAAACACCTCCTGCAAATTCACCTCGCTCCCCTCAGTCAGCACCAGGGCCCAGGGCCCTTCCTGGGGGAGCCCCTCACTCAGCCGTTGGGGCAGTGAGTGCCCTCGGCCCGCGAGTGCCCACCCTGCTCTGCCAGTCTCTCCATGATGGGATACTCACACATGGGGCTGCTCCCCTCGACCCATCTCCCCTGCCCTCTCCCTTCAGCCTGCTCACCCAGCCCAGCCCCTACCCCCTTCCCAGGCTCCTTGCCCCTCCATCCCTCCCCTGGGTCTGGGGCACCCCTCTCCCGGCAGAGCCCCCCACCCTGGGCACCCTGCGGGCTGACACTGCTGCAGATCCGCCTGTGGGGTCCTGTCTGTCCAGGGAGACTGGTTTCCTCCAGCTCTGCTCCTGCCCTCTTATCTCTCCTCCCTGGGCTGCACACCTGGCTCCGTGGCCCAGGCAAACAAGAGCGATAGACCCCATCCTGCCCAGGCTGAGCACTCAGGCTGGTGCTGGACACACAGGTCAGCCAGGCCCAATGCAGGCAGGCAGCTGCAGGCAGCACCATCCCAGCAGGACCCCAAGGGTTAAGTTGTCATGTATTCAGGGCCACGCGCTGGCCAGGAATTACACTTTTATCGGCACGGTGCTGCCGCCGCTTGAATTGGGACTGGGAACTCTATTTCCGAGCTCACCCAAATTATTCTTGAAGAGATAAAGCGTGGTGCAGAGCAGCGCTGGTGCTTCATTAACATTCCCCAGCCCATTCAGCTTTAAACGAAGATTGCCTGCCTCGGAAAATGATAAAATTGAACATGTGAAGCAGGGCATTATGTTCCATCAACCGATATTATTTCCCACGCAGGGGCCGAGCAGAGACACAAACAGCTATTTATGCAGCGCCTGGCCAAGCCAGGGCAGCTCGGGAGGGGGGAAGCAGGCAGGGGGGAGCACAGAGTGGGTGGTGAGTGCCCCCTACCCATCCCTGGGCATGAGAGGGGCTGCCCACCTGATGCCAGCATGGCTCTGCACTCCTGGGGGCTCCCAGGCTTGTGCCCAGGGTGTGTGTGTGGGGCGTCGGGAGCCACAAACCTGCTCCATGCATCGGGTGAGGGAAGGGGCTCAGGGGTGCGTGGGCTCCCCTGGGCAGTGCTGGCCGTGTCCTGCAAGGCTGGAGGCATCTCCATCTGCTGCCCTGTCCTGGGGATGCGTGTCCCCTGCTAGGGCTGAGTGAGCGGGGTGCTGGCTCCATGTGCAGGATGGGGTCCCACCTCCTCAGGCTGGGTGCTGGGCCGGCAGGCGCTGGGGAGCACCCGCAGGCATGGAGTCTGTGCCTCCCGGGAGGCGAGCAGGCAGTGAGGGCCAAGCAGGCAGGCCCTAGGGGCTGCGATTGGATTTTGCTTGGCCATGCCGAGCCTATCGATCCAGCAGTAATTAAAGTCGCTCCAAAACCTGACTCATATTCAACCTTGGGAGGAAGGAGCTTCTCTGAGAAACACCCTCTGCTCCCTGTGCGCCAGCACAGCAGGGAGCTCAGCCCTGCTGGGGTGCTGCCAGCCCATCCCAGCACCCTGCCAGGCTCTGTCCCCAGGGAGGACCCTGCCTTGGGACTGCCTGGGGCCCAGGGCAGCAGCACCCCATCCCGCAGTGTCCTGGATGGTGTCCCCAGCACCACACAGCCCCGCGGTGACCCTGACAAGCCTCAGCCCTTGGGGTGGGATCTGTGCCGCCCAGACCCTACAGCCCAGGATAAACCCAGGCTATTTTCTCAGCAGGCACCTCAGACACCTCCATGGGATGTGGGGGTGCTCCCCCATGCCTCTTGCTTGTCACCGCCTGGGCCCTGTGTGGGACCGGCACAGCTGAGCCTGCAGCCGCCCCCGAGAGGCACCAGGGTGCTGGGGGGACCCGCTGCCATGTGCCCATGGGGTGCAAAAACCCCTTCTCTCGGTCAGAAGCAGGCGAGGGGCCTGCGGGGGGGGAGGGGGTGTGTGTGTGTGTGTGTGTATGTGCATGTGTGTGTGTGCAGGGGCTTGCACGCCCAGCCCTGCCGCCAGCCGCGCTGCTATTCCCGGTATTCGCAGCAGGTCAGGACAGGTACCGAGGAGGGGGAGCTGCCGCTCACCGGGGCCCCCCGCAAACCCGCCCGGAGCCTCCGCGGGGACGCGGGGCCACCAGGACCTGGGGGTGCGGCAGGGAGAGGGGTCCCGGGGCTGCGCCGGGGAGCCCCTGGGCAGAGGACCCCGTGGGGCACAGCACCCCCGCAGCGCCGGGCAGCGGCTGGGCTTTGAGGCGGGGAGGTGGCTCCATCTGCAGGACACGGCCCCGGCCGGGAGCCCCGGTGCTGGGGGTCCCCGCCGCCCCAGGCAGCCGCCAGCCGCTTTGCTTGCGGGGCACAGCGGTGGAGGACAGCGGACAAGGACACGGCTCCTCCGTCTCCCACCCACGCCGCTCCTGGGAAGCGGAGGGGGGCTGGGGGAAGTGGTGCTGGGAGCCAGCCCCCTCCCGCACCCCTGCACCCCCCAGCGCGCCCGGTGCTCCCGCCCGACGCCCCTGCATCCCCAAGGCACCCCGCAGCCACTGCGTCTGCACCCCTCAAGTGTTCTCGTCGGGCACCCCCGCTGCCGGGGCACCCCGCCCCCAAAAGCGACCCGCACCCAGCACCCTCCTCCTGCCCCGGGCTCTTGCCCTGCACCCCTGCAGCCGGCACTGCCGCCCCGCAACCCGGGGCACTCCGCGCCCAAGGCTCCCGGGAGGGCTCCCCCGCGCCGGGAGCCGTCGGGGCTGCGGGCCGGGCCCCGGTGGCGGCGGGAGGCGGAGGCGGAGCCGGGCCGGGCTCCACCCCGGCCCCCGGCCCGCATAGGTCGGCCGGGAGGGCTCCTCGCCCCCGGAGCCTGCGCCATCCTGGGGGCGCACGGCGGACCCCGGCGGCTGGGGGAGAGCGTGGGGCAGGAGCTGCGGGGGGGNGGGGTCCCCGGGAGGGGTGGGAAGGGGGGGGTCGTGCTGCCTGCCTCCAGGGGGGCTGCGGGGCGTCCCGCCCCGTCCCAGGGCGGCGGGATGCTGCGGCAGCGCTGCGGGCGGCTCCTGGCCCGGCTGGAGCGGGCGCTGCAGCTGCTGGAGCTCGGCGGCAGCGTGGAGGAAGGTGGGTGCTCACAGCCCCTCGGCGTGGGGCACCCCGGGACCCCCGGCTCTGCTGCCAGCGGGGACTGGGGGAGCTGGGGGCCGGCCCCCCCATCCCGGCTGGCCACTGGCTTGTGTTGCCCCCAGACTACATCCAGATCGCTCAGTGCTTCGAGGCGACGCGCCAGAGATGCTGCCGCCTGGAGCAGGACGGGCGGCGGGCCCGCGAGCAGCTGGCCCGTGTGGAGGCCGAGCGGGCGGCGCTGGAGGTGAAGCTCAAGCATGCCCGCAACCAGGTGGAGGTGGAGATGAAGAAGCGGCACCGGGCGGAGGCTGAGCTGGAGAAGCAGGTCTAGGGGCTGGCTGCAGGCATACCCCACGGGGCTGGCTGTGGGGCCCCCAGCCCGCTCACTGCCGCCCCATTTCGCTTGCAGGAGCGCAAACTTCAGCTGGTCTTCGAGTCCCTGATGCGGGAGCCGTGGGGCAGCGGGGTGCTGACCGGGGAGCAGTGTTCCGTCCTCAGCGCTCTGGCTGGCCGGCGCCTTGGGGCAGCCCTGGTGCCGGGCAGGAGGTGAGCAGGCTTGGTGGTCCTTGCCCCAGCCCCTTGGGCAGCCCTGGGCTCAGCCGTGCCCCTTTCCCCCTCACCTCTGCTGAGCTCGAGGGGCTGGCTGGGCTCTGCAGAGGTGTCAGCTCTGGGCTCCCAGGAGCAGCTGTACAAGTAGGTGCTGGCCGGGGGGGTTTGCCCCAGCCGGGCTGACCCCCAGCTCGGTCCGCAGGTCATCTGCAGTGGATGAGTCGTGCCAGTCCCTCCTGTCCCACTCGGACATCAGCTACGACCGCACTGAGGACGATGTGGTAAGGAGCAACCCGCTGCAAGTCCCAGGGTTTGGCTTCTCCCCAGCAGTGAGGGGGTGGTTTTGCCCCACTCCTGCAGTAGGGCAGCCCCTTTGCATGGCCATGGTTGGGGTTGGGCTGCTGTCGGAGCTGGGGTGCCCCTGGCCCCATGCAGCCCTGCCAGCCCCCAGCTTCCCGCTGCCTTTCAGGATGTTGATATGACAGTGGTGCGGACCCTGAAGCGCAAAGCCCAGGAGAGGCAGGTATGAGGGAAATGCTGGGATGCGGCAGCCCTGGGGACTGGTGCTGGGGTGGGGTCTGTGCCCCTGCGTGGGTGAGGATCCCCCAGGTCTGCTCTGTTCTCCTGCGCTGTGTCCATGGGACCCTCTGCCCACGCGGGTCAGCAGCCCAGGCTGGGGTGCTGGCCCTGGGCCACGGAGGGTTAGGGCACCCAGATACTTCTCGATCCCCGCACGGGAGGCTGCAAGGAGCCTGGCAGGGGGTGTAATTTATTGATGCTGGGCTGGGAACGTCGTCTCTCAGCAAACCTCCCGCGATCAATAGAAACTCCATTACCCTCCACCATGGCCCAGCCGGGCTTCTCAATAATTCATCCCCTCGTGCAGGCATCCCACGCCCCACTCTGCTCACACCTCTGCATTGCAGGCCTGGCCTGGCCTGGCCTCCCCCAGCCTCAGGGCTGGCTCTGACCCAGGTGGGGGGCCTGGGTGCCCACAGGTCCCCACAGTGCCTGGTGTGGGGCAGGCAATGCCGGGGGGCAGGGTGAGACTGGGACCTTTTGTGGGGCTGAGACCACTTGGCTTGGGTGCTCTGGGGTGGGGGGGCAGTCAGGGAGGGGGTCCCTGCCTACCCTTCACCTCATCTGCTCTGTCCCCAGCGTGTGTCCCTGGCCCCTCAGATCGGCCCTGTGGTGGTGGCAAAACGGCACCGGTCTTCTGTGGCACCCCACAACACTGTGAGTAGGGACCCCAGTGTGCCCTGGGCAGGGTGTTGCCAGAAGGCAACACTGAAACCCTCAGTCCTGCGGGCCTGTGGGTGCTGTGGGGTCTGGGGGTGCTCAGCTGTCCCCTCTGGGTGCCTGTGCCCCGCAGCCTGTATCCCCCTGGTTCCAGTGGGGACAGCATCCCTGGCTGTGCCGGACCGGTGCTCTGCAGCTTGTATCCCCCCATACCCATGGTGACAGCATCCCAGGCTGTGCAGGACCGCAGGCGGAGCACAGCTCCTGGGGAGATGTTGGAGCACCGTGGGGCTGCAGCCAGGCACGTTCTCACTGCTCCCCATCTCAGCAGGCAAGTGTCCCCCCCGTGCCCCTTCCTGATGAGGTCCCAGGCCCTGCCAGCAGCCTCCTGCCTGCTGCTTTGGTGCCACGACGCCGCTCTCGCCAGGGACACCGTGTCTCCACGTGTGCAGGTCACGGGAAGGGCTGGGGAGGGGGCTCATGGGTGGTGTGGGACCAGCCTCAGGGTGCTGCCCTCATGGGGAAGGGAGGGGATCTGCTGAGGGATGCTTGTCCCTACCACGGGGGTACCGGGGTCCTTTGGACATGCCGAATGCCACTGTCCCAGGGCAGCTGGGATGCTGCAGACATCCTCTGGGAGGTGGGAAGCCTTCCCACATCCCAGCCAGGAGCTGGGGTGGTTTGCTTTTCGGGGCCCCCTCTACTGCCTCCTCTGCCTGCAGAGGTGACCACGGTGTGGGGCACCAGCGAGGATCCGGGCTGCCGTGCACCGGGGCAGGAAAGCCACACCGAGGGCGGCTCCACGGGGCAGCCAGTGCCAGCCCCCTTCCCCTCGCCTCCACGGGGCCTCCTGCCACTCCAGCACCAGTTCACCTCCAAAACGGTGCGTGCCCCAGCCTCCCTCCCTCCTCTTGGCTGCTGTGGAGAAGGGAGCAGGGCAGGGGGAGTGGGTCTGGTCTGGTGTAAAAGCTCTCCTCCATCCCCCCACCCAGCTCTGCCTGCACAGGGGATGGATGGAGGCAGTGGGGGCTGGTTTGGGCGGGATGAAGGAGTGGTATTTGGTACCTGCAAGAAGCGGGGGCCCTGACTCTGTTCCCCCTCTCCAGGTGATCCGCCCCGAGCCATGTGGTGTCTGTGGCTCCCGCATCCGCTTCGGGAAAGCGGCTGTCAAGTGCCGCCGGTGCCAGCTGCTGCTGCACCCCAAGTGCCGGGAGCAGTGCCCCAGCTCCTGCGCGCCCCGGCCTCACCACCGCGCCTGGCCCCACGAGGTGAGGGGGTCACGGCGGTGCTTGGGGGCTGCTCCATGTCCTGGTGGGGCTGCCGGGCTATCAGCCCCAGGATGCTGGGGCTCTGCCCACCCTGGCTGCAGGGCTGGGCGGCAGGCACAGAGCAGGTCGGCGTTGTCCTCCCCAGGGCGTGCTGGCTGACTTCGCCCCCCCGACGCCACCCCTGGTGCCTGCGCTGGTGGTGCAGTGTGTGACCGAGGTGGAGACGCGAGGCTTGATGGAGGTAGAGGCCGGGGCGGTGGGGGTGGCGATGCTGCGGTCCCCACAGGGCTGAGCCCCTCTCCCTGCACCCCAGACAGGGCTGTACCGGGTGCCGGGAGCGGAGCAGCTGGTGCGGGAGTGGAAGAGGAGGCTGCTGCGGGCCGGGGGCACACTGCCCGCCCTCGGCAGCGTGGCCGACATCCACGTGGTGTGCGGAGTGCTCAAGGACTTTCTGCGGGGGCTCAAGGAGCCGCTGGTCACCTTCGGCCTCCACCCTGCCTTCCTGCGGGCTGCCGGTGAGCAGGGGTCCCAAGCCCGGGGCAGTGGGAAGGGGCTGCTCCACCCCTAACACCCCTCCTCGGTGCTGCCACAGACATCCCGGACGATGCCGCCTGCGCCACAGCCCTGCGCCATGTGGTGAGCAAGCTGCCCCCGGCCAACAGGGACACCCTGGCCTTCCTCATGCTGCACCTGCTCAGGTGAGGTGCTCACCCCTGCACAGTCTCTCACGGCTCTGTCCCCATCTCCTGGCTCTCTGCCCCCTGCCCATGCTCCATGCCCCAGCGCGGGGAAGCTGGGCTGAGGATGAGGGGCCCTGTGGCCAGGCAGCGTGCTCACACTGTCCATCCCCCCTTGCAGGGTGTCGCGCAGCCCCGACTGCAAGATGGACGTCCTCAACCTGTCCCGTGTGTTTGGTCCCACACTGGTGGGACATGGCTCGGCCAACCCCACGCCACTCGCCATCATGGAGGACACGCCGCGGCAGTGCAAGGTGAGGGGGTTCCCAAGGTGCGGGGTGTACCCTGGCTGCTGCCGCCATCCCCATCTTCCATCCCTCCCTGTCCAGGTGGTGGCTCGGCTCCTCTCGCTGCCACCCGACTTCTGGAGAGGCTTTGTGGGGACAGAGCAGGAGAACCTGGTGCCGACACCAGCCCTGGGAGGCGAACACGGTGAGGCACAGGAGCCCCGGTCCCCTCCCTGCCCTTGTGCTGTGGCTGCTGAAGGGTCCTGGGTGCCCACAGCTGGGTTGGGGTGTGGTAACTGTCCCCCACCTGTCCCACAGAGCCGTTCTTCTGCCCTGTCACCTCCCCGGAGCCCAAGCCGGGCCAGCTGAGCCCAGCCGGCACCTGCTGCCTCCCCACCACCCTGCGGAGCTGCGTGGGCATGGCCGCCCAGCCCCCGTGAGTGCTGCTGGGGGTGGATGGGGGGCCCAGGGGAGCTTGCTTTGCACCCCTGACTCATCTCTCCCCACGCAGGCAGGGGCCAGCCCCGAGGAAGGTGGGTCGGTTCTTCCCTTCTCCCGTGTAGCCTGCGGCAGTGGCTCCCTGGGGACACGGAGCTGGCACTGGAGGAGGAGCAAAGCCTGCGGGACCAGGCAGCTGCCTGTGGGCTGGTGGGTGCCCTGCTCCGCTTCCCTGGGGACTGGAGAGCAGGGCTGGCTCTGCCCAGCTGCGGTGGTGGGGACACTGCCCCAGCGCTGTACTTGGTGCCTGGTTTGTATTAAATGTTTGCAGCAAAACAAGCCTGGCTGTGGCTGCTGTCTGTCCCTCCCTGCTGCTGCCAGATGCCAGGGTTTGGGGCTCACTGGCATGGCAGAGCCTGGCTGGGCAGCAGACAAGCTGTACTGACAGCAAGCGTGAGCAGTGCTCTCCAAAACGCCTGCTTTTGCTGGGCAGGGAGGGGAGGGGAGGGTAGGCAGGGCCCTCTCCCTCCCTAGCTGAAGCCCTCCTCTCCCTGCCCTGGAGCCCAGGATGTGGGAGGCCCCTCTTTCAGCCCAGATGTTGGCCTCAAGTAATCAGAGCTGCTGCTGCTCAGGGCAGGACAATCTTAAAGCATTTCCAGACTTCCTGGCACCTCAGCAGAGGCCCCTTTAACTCCTTCCTCCCCTCCAGCCCCAGCGCTGGAGCTGCAAAGCCCAAGCAGGGCTGGGATGCACAGCTCCCTCTCCCTCCAAGAGGGGCAAGCTGGCTGAGGCTGTAATGGAGCAAGAGCCGAGGAAGGGCTTGTCACGAAGATAACTCTGCACAAGGGACAGCCACTACAAGGGGAGCTTAGGGAAAAGGGGCCTTGCACAACAGGGCTGAGAGCTGCCCTGGGGCCACGTCCAGCAGCTGAGAAACCTTTGTCCGTACTAAAACCCAGGCCAGATGTGGGACACAGGAGCAAATTCATGTACAATCCTGAAAGTAAGTACTTTGGCTCAGTTTCCCCCAGCACAGGGGTGTTCACCAGCGAGCAAGGCAATTAGCACATCCAAGGCAGAGGCAAAACTGAAGGAGTTTAATGTGCTTAAAGCCAGGGAACAGCTAATCCCCACCCAGGACCACAGGAGAACTGGCACAGGAAGGCACAGGGCTGGGAGCAAGGATTTACTGCAAATCCGTCGAACTGGGGTGGTACTGGATGGCTGGAGAATCCCTAATGCAGTGCCTCACTGAAGGTGAGAGGTGTGATGGGGCCCTCAGCAGAGTGCAGAGCTTTAGCAGAGAGCTCCAAAACCAGAGGAGAAGACAGGGAGGTAAGTGGATAAAGGGCAGTGTCAGTTGCCATAGACAGAGTGTGCCAGAATCAGCAGGGAACTGCCTTCAATAAAAACAGGTTGAGACACTGCGAGGTGGTAGATCTCTGCCACCTGCATACATGTAAGTTGATTGCTCTGGTGCCCCGTAGACATGGCTGGTGCGAGGGGAGACATGCAGTGAGCCCCCCCTGCTACAGTCCCTCTGGTGCGGAGGAGGCTGCTGACCCACCAGGGTGGCAGGGGCCCGCTGCCGCCACTGTGAGCCCTGCCTAGGCAGCCTGTGCAGGTCTCAGCCTGACGGGAGCAGGCCCAGCAGCTCTCCTGGCTCATACTGAGCCCTTGAGGGCAGAGGTGGTGCTGGGGGAAGGGGTGCTTTTGCAGCTCCCTCCAGGGCCAACAGCCTGCCTGTCCAACCCAGCCCTCCTGTGCCAGTGCCCTCAGGATAGCCTGGTGCTGCTCTGTTTTCCCAGTGGTAGGCAGGAGCCCAGCTCAGGCTGTTGCAATTGTACTGCTGAAATTTGGATCCTCACAACCAGCTCCTACAGGGTGGGCTGCCTGTGCAGGACAGGCACATTCAAAGCTCCCCAGCCTCTGAGATGGGCCAAGACCTTCCAGGGAGTTGCAGACAGCAACTTTTGCAGAGCAGGGAGAGCCTGGTGAGGGGTGGCAAGACCGTGCTGGTAGTGCCCTTTGGTGGAGAAACACCCAAAGCTCAGGACCTGAGATGCTGCAGGCAGCAAGTGCTCCCTCAACGGCCTCAGCCCAGGGCTCTCTGCACAGGCACGCAGCCTGGTTCCAGGGCCATGTGCTGTCCCCGAAGCCTTTAACCTGCCCCAGGGCTGGTCCCTGGGCTGCAAAAGAAGCAGCACGCGAGGCTGATGCTCACTAGCTTTAATGTCTGTCTGGAGTAGGAGTTGGGCACTTGCAGGGCTCCTGGCCTGCACCTACCCCTCTGGGGGTGCTGGGAACCTCCCAGGAGGTGAAGCTCCAACACAGGCTCTTGCTGTGGGGCACAGCAGGGCGTGGGGGGCTGGCACTGACCCCCTCAACCCGGGGAGTGGCTGACTCACAGGATAATCTGGTTCTTGTAGCTGCGACTCAGCTCCTTGTGAGGAAGGACAATGGAGTTGAGAATAACAACCTCAGCAGGGATAGTGACGCTGCAGCCTGCGGGGAGAGCATGAGTGGATTAGCAGGAGGTGAGAGACTCTGCCCCACTGCTCGGGGCTGGGGCAGCGGGGTGCGCATAGGACGTACCCAGGATTGTGATGGATGGTGTGAGGCGCCCATCCCGGAAGAGGGTCTCACTGTCAATCTTGGCATAGGGATCATTGGGGTTGGGGTCACTGGGTGTTCCTTCAACCCGGGCCCAGCGCCCAATGGTGCTGTCCCAGCCCACGATGGTATTGAGGACACAGGTGTGGTCCTGGGACAAAAGAGAGGGGGGTGAAGGGTGCTGCTGCCACCCTGCAAGGTGTGGGGGTTGACACCCACACCCTCAGGCAAACCCTACTTACATGGAGAGAGGCACCGTGCAGGACAATAGACTCTCGCACGCGCACACCAGCTCCCACCGTCACCCCCTCCCCAATGGAGACGTTGGGGCCCAGCTATAAGGACAGAGAGAGGCAATAAGGTTCAGGACAACAGCACAGCACCCTCAGTGTCCCCGAGCATCACCCTGCTGCAGAGTCCCCCAGGTCTGCACTCACCACCGCAGTGCTGTCGATGGAGGCCGTCGGGTGGATGTACACATTCCCTGCAACACAATGCAGCTGCATCGGGAGGCAGCTCGCAGGAGCACCTGCCTCTCTGATCAGAGGAGGTCCTGCCCACAGGTCCTGCCTCCTCCCAAGGCAGCCCTGTCCCCACACGGAGCAGCCCCCAAGGCAGTGGGGGGCATCAGAGGGGTACCTCGGATGACAGGGCCTCCAGGCTTGTTCTGGGCCAGCCTCTCCGGGTGGCTTTTGCTGTACTGGTTCAGGTAAAGGCGGCTGGCATAGATAGCAGAGCTGGGGGAGGAAAAGCAAACGATTGTTATTACCTCTCTAGCACTACCAGAACAGAGGAGGGTCTGAATTCAGCACCCCCCACCCACCCCCAGGGGTCTGCCTAGGCACCCTCCTCTCCCATCTCTGGTACGGACTGCTCCATGCCCCTGCTGCGCCCACTCCAGCCCCAGCCCTTACCCTGCCGATTTGATCTGGCTCCAGAAGCCATCAGTTTTGTAGACATAGAGTTTGCCACTCCCAGCCAGTGCCGTGAAAACGTCCTGCTCTAGCCGGATCACTTCTGCACGCTGCCAGCCATTGGAGCTCTCCTCTCTGCAAGCGAGAGGCCTGTTAGACACCCACCCCAGTCATGGCCTCAGCCAAGGACCCCAGCAGCTACCCACCCCAAATCTGGGGGTTCCAGTGATCCTGGACTCCCTCCTAGCCATGCACTTCTCCCCAAAGGTGGGGACAGCCCCAGCCATCAGGCTAGGCCTGCCCAGCCCCGCTGAGCCCCAGAACAGCAGAGGGATGGGGCTCTGCCAGCTGAAACGAGCTCTTAGCCAGAAGCTGATGGTGCAAGAGCCCCACCCAGTCCAGGTGGGTGTACGAGCGATGGATCCTGCCCCCACTCCAGAGCCCTGCACAACTGGATTTTTGCTTGGGCGGTGGTGGAGATACCAGGTGACAGGCTGTTGGTGCAGAGAGCTGGAGGTGGGAGCAGAGCATTCCCAGGTGAAAGGCTTGCTCAGCCCCTTGTCTGGAGCTCAATGAAGATGGGGTGAGAGGAGAGGAAGGGAGAAGGGGAGTCTCAAGCTGGCCAGGAGGGGAGCAGAGGAAAGAGCAGCCTTGCAGAGCAGCCTGGAGCAGGGAGGAAAGCATGCGTTACCGCTAGGAACGATCCAGCCTGGAGAGCAGCCAGTGCAGACACAGAGGGAGACTTACCCAAGGTAAGGACAGCTGGTGCAGGACCAGGAAACAAGTGAGTGATGGCAGAGCAGAAGAGAAGATAGAGAAAGAATGGAGGATGAGCGTGCCGCTGCAGCCCTGGGAAACAGTGGGGTGGGAGGGACGTGGGGCAGAGAGAGGCACTCACAGCACTAGCTCCTGCTGGTTCCTCTGGAAGACCTCACCAATGTGCTGGAAGATGGCCGGCGTGAACAGGTAGATGCCACAGTTAATGATCTCACTGACAAACGTGCTGGGTTTCTCCACGTAGTGCTGGACCTGGAGGCGAGGGAAAAGATGTGAGTTCCGGGGTGCAGCCCCCGCAGCCAGCGTCACACCCTCTGTGGCATGCTGGGAACACGTGCCCACGCGGGCAGCACAGCACCCGCTGCCCACACCGTGCCTAGCTCCCCAAGGCCCTCCAGTACCTCCTGCGTGTCCGCATTCGCCACGATACAGCCATAATTCAGCGCCTGCGTCCTGTTGGCCTGTGGAGCAAGGATGTGTTAGCAATGGTGGAGCAGCGGGCATGCGGATGCAGATCAGATGAGACCCGGAGCTCGCACCCAGGGACCCATCCACCGTGGGAGCCACTGGCTTCTAGATGAGCCCACGCCAGAGCACTACTGCTCCTCTGCTCCCCAGCACTGCCACTCACTGTGGTACCCAGAATGACAAAGCTGTGCGCGTCCCCGTGCCGCTGCCGGAACTCCAGCATCTCCTGCAAAGGGAACTCTGAGCACACATCCGCGTTGAGGACAAAGAAGGCCTCAGCACCACCCGACAAGATCTGGTCTCGGAAGTGATAGATGCCACCACCCGTGCCCAGCGCCGCGTACTCCTGGAGATACCTGCGAGCCAAGCAGGGAAAAAGCGAGGGCTTAGGGAAGCGGGGGTCTGGTGGCACTGCCCGGCAACAGGGCAGGGAAGGGCTGGCAGAGGCTGTTGAGACATAATCCTGCCATGCAGCGACAGGGCTCACGTAGATGCGGGCACAGGGGAAGGAGGCAGTGGCAACTTGGAGCTGTGCTGGAGAGGCAACTTTGAAGCAGGAACCAGCCAGGACAGAGCCCGGGGCAAGGCAGATTTGGCAGAAATAACGTGGGAGGCCAGCTATGCCTATCCACGCTGGCTGGGGGCTGCCAGCCCGGGGGAAGCGGGTGAGGGGCCGAGCCGGGCTGTGCCACCATGGGTACCCCGGGGGCGGGAGGGCTCCTGCCCACCTGATGGGGATCTTGAACTCCTGCTGCGCCGACACCAGGAAGCGGCTGAGGGCCTCGTGGGGCTGGTAGAAGCCCATCAGCAGGATTTCCTTCATGCCGGGCACCTGGGGAGGGAGGGAAGGGGCGGAGTGGGGAGGGCGGCCTTGGCCCTGGCCCCGGCCCCCCAGCCCCCGTCCCCCGTACCTTGGCGCAGGCCTCGATGTGGTGCTGCACCATGGGCACTCCGGCCACGGGGAAGAGCGGCTTGGGCACCTCGAAGGACAGCGGCCNCTCAGCACCTCCACCGGGTCCGTCTTACCCGTGAACTTCTGCAAGGGCTCCTCCCTGCAAGGAGACCAGCTCTGCTGTGACCACGGGGGACGGGATGGGGACCCACCTCCCCGCTGGGACCCCAGCGCGCACCGGAACGGACAACAGAAGGGGGTCACATCCTCGTGCCAGGCGGCTGCTGGAGTGCATGGGATGGGCAGTGCAGGACCCCGCATGTGGGCACCCTCCCCTCCCTCGGGGCTTGAATTTCCCACCAGCTAGTGAAGCCATGGGAGAAGGGATGACGCTGGATGGAAGGGGGGAGCAGGGTTTGGGGCAGGACCAGCCAGCCAGGGCCTGCCCACCCCCAGCTCGGTTTGGGGTTGACCCGTGGCAGGGCCCTTTGCCCCCTCCAGGCGCCAGCGCTGCTTACGTGACCCGCAGGAAGGGGTTGTAGAGGAACTCCTCCTGCAGCGTGGAAGGCACCGTGGGCAAGTCCTCGTCATCCCGCTGCTGCCGAGGAACCAGAGATAGCCACAAACCCGCCGGCATCCAACACACCGCTCTGCTCCCACCCCGGCGGGGGCACAGCCACTTACTTTGGCCCACGCGAGTTTCTTCCTCACTATTTCATTCTCTGGTTCCACTTTCAAGGCAAACTTGAGGTTTCGGACGGTGCATTCGTGGCCGCAGAACACCTTCTGCAACGCCAGCGGGAAGCACCCAGTGTCACACATGCGCCCGGTGCTGGGTCCAACCCGTCCTGGTCCCGCAGCAGCCCCAGCCCCGGGGACAGGCGCTGCCTCCCGAGCGGTGCCAGCCTCGAGCCCCTCCCCGATTTTGGGGTCCCTCCCCGGGCTGGGGCTGAGACGCGGGGCACTCACCGTCTCCTTCGGCAGAGCCCCCAGGATTTGGGTGAGGTTGGTGTACATCTGCTCTGCCGTCCCCTCAAAGAACTTCCCGCAGCCTCCCACGAACAGGGTGTCACCTGTGGGGAAAGGGCTCTGGGCACGGAGGGGACCCTGGCCCTGCTCCCAGGGACGGGGCGCTGGGTGGCAGCCCCCATGCGCTGGATTCACCCCGGGAGCCCCGATTGCGGGGGGGGCACAGGCAGCACACAGGCAGCATGCGCCGTGTCCCCGGTACCCACAGGGTGCACTTCGGCAGGGCGGGATACCTGAGAAGAGAGCCGGAGCGTCCGGGGAGCCGTCCTCCCACATGAAGTAGCACATGTGGCCCGAGGTGTGGCAGGGGGTGAAGAGGCACCTCACCCGGATGGCCCCGAACTGCGGGGAGAGACGGTCAGGACCCCGCTGGGGTCGCCCCGGCCCTGACGGGCAGCTTGGGACCCCCTCAAGCCCCACGGCATCGCCTGCCCGAGGCTCAGTGGGTCGCAGACGTGCCGGGGGATGGCGGTTTGGGTGAGTCCCGGGTTGCACGTGTCTGCTCCAACGGTGTTCAGAGAGGGTTGGGTCCCCCAGTGCAATCCCACATGGGCTGGGAGTGGGACGAGGTTTCTCCCCAGCCCAGTGCTCCACCCCAGCCCCAAATCCGCGGTGCCACATCTGCAACCGCCCCAGGGCAGGGGGAGCCCAAGCACGGCCCTGGCCAGGCACCAACCCCGTTAGCTCCCAGTGCGGTGCCGCACCGCTGGGGACCACGCCATCGCCCAGCTCCGCTCCCACCGGCCCGGCACCACGCCAGCGGTGGCCGCCCCGTGGGGCAGGATCTGTGCGCAGCGGGCCGAGCCCCAGGGTGCTCCCACGGTCCTACGGCCACGCACCGTCAGCTCCTGGTCGTGGGTCACCTTGTGCGTCAGGGCCCCGATCCGCTCATCGGCGCCGTACACCCGCAGGCCGGGGCAGAGCCTCGCCAGCTCCTCGTTGCCCCTCGCGTGGTCCCTGCGCCGGCAGAGGAGGGAATGGGCACCCAGCCCCACGCTGGGCACGGCCACCCCCAGCCCCCAGCTCGCGCCGGCAGCACTTACCAGTGGTGGTGGGTGGTGAGGATGGCTCTGAGCACCACGTCCTCCTTCCTGACGATTTCCAGCAACTGAAACGGACCCAGAGCAGAAAGAAGTGAGCGCGCAGAGAGGAGGCGACACATGCGCCATGCCCGTCCCAGCGCAGGATCTGTCCCGTACGGCACCGCCCTGCAGGCGAGAGGCCCCGCAGACCAGGGCAGAGAAAAGCGCTCAAAAACACCCGCTGAGCAGCGAAGGGCCGAGGGTGGGACGAAGGCTCGGCTCCCCACGCCTGACCCCATCATGCAGAGCCAAGCAGGTGGCTGGGAACACGCTGCTCCCACGGGGACGGCAGCATTTTATGGCCGGTGCTTTCACAGCGTAAGCACGGAGGTGCGGCACGAGCCACACACGGGGTCACCGCCGCGGTGGGGAGATGGCAGCCATGCAACCCATCCTGGCTACGGCGAGGGGCCGTGCGGGGCTGCCAACCCCGCGGCTCAGCTGCCGGGAGGCGTTTAATGCCAACTTAAAATTCGTTGCTACTAACAAACCCTCTGGCTGCTCCTGATTACGTTCCTCAAAGAGGAAGGAAACATCCGAGTCAGCAACAAACGCTTTAAAACCGCGACAGCGTTCGCACGACGTGCAGCGGCTGAGGGTGGCACAAGGGGGTCACCAGGCAGGGGGACCACGGGGGTCACGGCGGCGAGGGGCGACCCCGGCCGCTGCCCTCCCTGCCTGCCTGCAGCGGCACTGGCTCTCGGAAAACAGGACTTCGTGCGGGAGGCACGCTCCGAAGCTCTATTTTGGGTCATTCTCACTCGCTTTGGGGTCTGCAAGGCTTCCAGCTCCGGCACGGAGAGGGCTGGGAGGGAACGGCTGAAGTGACGTGGAAATCCCCCTGCAGCCCAGGGTGGGTGGGAGCGGGGTCTCGCACACCCACTCCACGGGAGCTGACCCCGCCGGTGGGATGCTCCACGCACACATGGATGCGCCCCGCCGCACGCGAAGACCCCCATCGCCAACCCCACGTGGGGCCACCACCACGCCACGGGCACGGCCCCCGAATGGGACCCCGCAGCCCACCCGGGACGTGGCGGGGCTGTGGCAGCTCGGGGGGGGCGAAGCGCCTCTCACCCTTTTGGGGACAGCGGCGTCCACCGCGATGGCGTCGCGGGTGCTCTCCTCGATGACCAGGTACATGTAGTTGTCCTCCAGGACGGAAATCACCTTCACCTTCATGGTCACTCGGCAGCGCCGGCCGCGGGACACGGGGGCGGGGGGGCCCACGCAGCGAAACGNGCGCGTCCCGCCCCCGCCGGTGCAGTGCGGGGCGGATCACGCTGCGTGGGGCGGGGTGACAGCCCGCACGGCCGCCGGTGCGGGGCGTGGGGGGCTCCCCGCCTTCCTTCCCCCTCGCGGCCCGCGGTGGAACGCGGCTCCCGGAGCTGCCGGTGCAAGGCAGGAGGGGCGAACCCCTCCGTGGGAAGCAGGGGGGTGAGACACCCCCTCCGTGTTTCACCGTGGACCCCCACATCCACGTGCCCACTTGCGGGGCCCCACGGCTCATCCCGCCGGGTCCCACCAGCACCCAGGCTCAGCCGGCCGAAGGCACGGGGGAGCCCGGCACGAAGGAAGGCTGGGGCGCACCCCAAAACCGCAGCCTGGGCCCTCGCCGCAGCCCGGCCTGCAAAACCAGCCCCTTCTCCCACTGCCGATGTGCTAAAACGAGAGGGACGAGGCTCTCCCCTCCCTGGGGGGGTTGGAGGGTCCCAGCTCCCACCAGGCGCTGGGAACACCGGTGAGGCAGGATGGTACGGACGACTCCCGGACACCGGTTCAGCACAAGGGAGGTCCTCACGCAGCACCAAGGCAGAGCTCCAGGGACAGCCACCCACCCACGCGAGCCCAAAAAGCACCAAAGGTGCTGGGCAGGCAGGAGCAGAGCCGTGCCCCGGCCCCTTTCCCAGCTGGGCACAAGCCCCGGTGCAGGGTTGACCGTGGTCAGTCCCCAAACGCCACTCGTGATGGAGGGAACGGCGTTTGCAAGCGGGAAACAAGCGTTGAGCGTGCTCCATTCTCTCAGAAAGAAAACAGAGCTGTAACAACACCTTGAATAAAGCCCCAGAGGATCCCAAAATGCCATCCCGCTCTGCCCCCCCACCAGGATTAGGTACAAAGACTCTTCCAGGCGGTTGACTTCAATCGCTAGTACAAAAAAAATAAAGAAAATTGTGAGATAAAGAAATGCCCTTCTTGCAGGCCGCCCCACCGATGCTCGGTTTACAGCTGTTATTTATTTGCTCATCCGTCAAACAGCCATCAGTACAGTCAGGCTCCGTTGTAGCAGCACAGCGTTCAAGTTAAGGAGGCAATAAAGTTTTAGGTACCACTTTTCTTTCTGAACTACATAAAATTTACCTTTTTAAAGCAAATAAAGAAACGGCGCTACATCAAATCCCGCTCATACGCTGCCATTCAGCGTGTTGGTTGGAAGAGCAGACCAAAGTTACACCGGTGACACCCAGGCGGTTACGGACACCATCGTGGCATTACTTACCAACATGCACGGGGGAGAGAGGGGGAGAAACTAGAAGCAAAATCGTTTGAATCTTTTGTTAGTTTCAGCTGCAAAACATTTGTTTGAAAATCTCTCGTACTCGAGCGGATCTGCATTACGCAGCCGACACCAAGACACAAGGAAGAAAATATAATTAGGAGGAAGATGCGTTAAAGACGCAGACGCCAAGCCCGCAAGGCGGGGTCCTGCCACCCTTCACTCACATCCCTGTTGCTTAAAGACACCGAGCTGGAGGATGGGAAACGCAGGAGGGGGTGACCCACTCGCTGAAAACCTGGGTTTATTTTCCCCCAGTTTATCCCCTTCGACAGAGTGTTTGCCCCCATCAGAAAAACAGCCCGAGGGGAAGTTCTCTCTCCGCAGTTTTCAAGCTGGCTGCAGACCGGGGCCGTACAGCACCAGCCCAAGAACAGAGACGGCTTTTAAGCCCCACGGACAACCAAGAAAAGGAAACGTGCCACGCTGAGGTGGTTTCTCCTGGGGTCAGAGATCTGAGCCCTGTTTAATCTGGCAATACGCGGGCACCCTCACCATTTCTAACGTCACCTCTGTGGCCTCTCCAGCAGGGAGGCTGGACCAGGCAGAGGCTGCAGGGTGCGGATCAACCCCAGAAACACCGCAGCCACCGTAAGTCAGGCCCCTACGCTGGAGGCCCCCAGCCCCAGCACAGCTACTGCCCGTGCTCCCCAGAACAGTCGCGCTCTCGCCGGGGAACAGCGCCCAGGTAATCAACGCTCGTTTGCCACATTACTCACAGCAAGGTACAAAGCAGCTGCTCTGGCTATCGGCAGCAAGGCATCTGTCGGAGGATCTCGTCGCTGTTAGACACGCGGTTAGTCGCTAGGTAAGTCCTTCTCAGGGTTTTGAACCAGCAGACAAATCCCTTCTTCGTTTGTGCGGTACTAACACGAGTGACATACAGATTGCACTTAAGAGCAGTAAGCAGGTACATGCAAACAGCCTGAAGTTAAGAGCGAAAGGGTATAAGCAACGGTGCACTTAAGCCAGCATGCTGCCTGGAAAAGTGACCGCAGTCCACGACAGGGAACGTCAGAGAGAAGAGGGAAGCTGGACGGTCCCCGTGTGCCGTTCCCAGCGCCAGGCCACCTGTGTATTTCACAAACTAAGCCCTGAACTGGCGGTGGCAGAGCAGCTCTGTCACCGAGAACTGGTTTTAGAAGCGACAGACTCAGAAGAGCTTAAGTAGCAGCACGGAAGAGAAGTGCAAATCTTCAGCTGGCAACGTAGTTACTGCATTTTGCCTCCATTTTAAATGAAGACATCTCGGGCCCCCAGTCCCACTGTCTGCATTCGCATCAGGCTCCTACAAAAATAACAGGAGCTTTTTCCTAGACCTCAAGGTTTGACCCTTCCCCACCCCAGACTCTGAGCCACATACCAACACTTGTAAAACGATCTGCATGTGACACGTGACAGCTTGAGAGCCAGCAATAAAAGGATAAATATTCTTCATCATAATATAAATATGCTGTAGAACATCTCAACAAGGGCAAAGTGCTTTTTTTTTCCTTAATTAAAACAAAACAAAAACCTAAATACGACTGTCTCAACCACAACAGAAGGTTCAACTCCTAAAACACCTGAAGAGTCTAAATTACACTTAAACTGACATTAAAGTGATCCAGGCAGAGTGCTCAGTCCTTCGGGACTCGGAAGTTATCCTTCTCTTTTCTGATGGCCCCCATTGTTCGGATGGGGTCGGTCTCCCCAGCGTGCTGCTGAACTGTCTTCTCCCTGCCGGAGGGAACACCAGGGACAGCGAATGCAAAGACTGCAAGATAAAATCTCATATATGAAGTCACTACTATCACGTTTCGCCTGCACCAAGGGGAAACGTTGCACTTAAAGATCAAAGACTCAGGGCTTTGGCACAGGCTTATCAGCTCCCTTGGTTTAAACGCTCATTGGCAAGAGGAAATCGGGAACACTCTTGTGCCTTGAACAGCATCTTTTGCCGTGCCCGTCTGCCAAACTCTGCTTGATGAAGGAATGTAATTGCACAAGAAAGCTCGTTCTGTCTCCTGAGTCAGGGACTTCAGCGCTGGCACAGATGCTCACCACAACCCTTCAAATTTCACTGCAGCAAGCTTCTGCCAGGACAGCAAGTACATTCTATTGTACTTATTCTTGGAAGGCAGATGTTTTAAGGAGGGTCTCGAAGGCATCATGACAGCAATGTGCGAGGCAGGAGAGTAATTCCTGCTTACGCCTCTTTTTTTGGAGACCTCCTCCCTCCCACATCCCCCCTCCGAACACGAGGACCATTCCCACACCCACATCTTCTCCATACCTCACTCGCATGAAGGGGTTGTACGTAAACTCTTCTGCGATGGTGGAGGGTATGGTTGGCTCACCACTGTCATACTTCGCCTGTAACAAGGGAGAGATTTCTGCTTGGTGAGGAATGTTTTGCTGAATGAGAAATGTCCTGTATATTAACCACGCAGGGTTAGCGCTGCACCTAACCGCCTGAGCTGCTCCTCAGGCCAGGCCCTTCCCAGGGCCACGCACACAGCCAGACAAGCACTGAGGTGCACAGGGAGAGACTCGGGACACAGCTGACCCTCCCAGACAGACGCGGACATCAGCCTGTAATTATACCAGAAAGTTTCCAGGGAGGGTCACGTCTCCACCAGACAGCAAACCATCTTCTCTGAGCCACACGCAAACCCTGTTCCCCAACACATCACTCCCCTGGATGCAAGACATACTGCAGCTCCTGGCTCTGAACTCCCCTCCCGCAGCCTCTCTTTCCCCCCAACATTGTCCTCTCTCCTCTACCTCCTCGGAGAGGCTCTGCCTCTGTGACAGCCTCCAGCAAGTCTAGGGAAAGGATGAACCAGCTTACCTTGGCCCAAGCAAGCTTTTCCTGGATACTGACATTATTGGGTTCAACGTGCCGAGCAAACTTGAGGTTGTTGATCGTGTATTCGTGACCACAGTAAACTCTCTAGGAAGAGAAAGGAAGAGTGACGCTGGGTAACTCTGAAGGGACAGAGGTGGAGTGCCAGGTGCCATCATCAACGTCATGGCACAGCAGGAACAACAGTCAGCCCGCCAGGACGCACGACACTCTCCACTGGAGACATGCACAGGAGAAGTGCCAGGAGTTACCAGCCATAACATCTGCCAATTTAACAGCAAGCCTGATGAAAGAGCCCAGGTGTCCCAGCTCTCCAGCCTTGGTTTTAATAAGCAGCCCCTACTCTTTCCCACAAACCACAAGCGTATTCGGGGTAGGTATTTCCTTCCCAGAGGACCCCAGCTATTCAGCATCAGAGACGATTCCCTGATGTAAGCATTCATTCCTCCAACACACGAGAAATTCTCTCTTTGAACAACAGTACTATCAGGAAGACAGTGTCTTTGATGCCTGCAGTAGTTTCTGGCCCGTTAACTTACTAGCACAAAAGGAGAGGTTCATACCGTTTTGGGGTCCAAGCTGCCCAAAATCTCAATCAGCGCCCTGTACATTTCCTCCGGGGTTCCCTCGAAGAATTTTCCACAACCGGCCACGAACAGCGTGTCACCTGCAAAGGGAGGCGTGACACGGCATCAGGACCAGCCGAGGCTCCTCACACCAAAACGTGCGCACACGGTCCCCGAGGGCTCAGTCCCGCCACTGCTGTCCTCGCTGCCGCTCAGCAGAAGGCACGGGGAGAGCCAGGCTACGCTGCTGCCCCACACGGGCTCAGTGCTACGCAAACCCACGCGGCAAACGCAACTCCTAATGCGGGAAACCCCACAGCCTCACCAGGCAAACCATGCCAGGGCTTCCCTACCTGCGGGCAGTCTGCTGGCCCCTCTTGTCCTTTCTAGAGTGGACAAGGAACACTTATTCTTTTTGCTATGAAGTTGAACAAAGACGAGTCGCCTCTGCGTTTTCTCCCCAGCGCTCCCTAAAAGCTTGCTTAAGCCGTTACTTCTTCCACGCAGGAGCTGGTGCAAGCTCTGGAGAATGCCCGTCAGGAGAGGGATGACACGGCAGTCTGGGAAGACTGGGCGCAGTCTCAGGGAAGGGGGAACCCTACTCTCCAAAACAGGATCCAGAACCTGGCTACCAGAGATGGAGCACCAGCCCTCTCTTACTCCCCTACTTTCTCATCTCTCAGTTTTGTTTTTGGTGGGTTTTTTTGTTTTGTTTTTTTTTTTTTTTACAGATATGAGTACAGATCTATGGAAAAGCAACAGGTTTTGGAATCAAGCCACAGTTTGCCTGAGACAGTAAAACAACACCTCTTGTTTCAAGGAAGAAAATGCTAGATGTAGGACTCATCCAGGGCTCGTTCTTGATGTTGCTTGCAGGGTGTCCAGCAATGGTTTACAAACCCAGAGGGGTTTCACCATCTACAACTCCTACGCGGTAGCTCTTGGTAAGGGGGCAAGATGTGGATGTTAACCAGCTGCACTGGCAGCAAGGGATGAAGGCCCATCCAGAGTCAGGAGCACCCAGGCAGAGGGGTAGCTTATTTCTTTGCAACACAGACTGCCGGCAATGCAACCTCCCAACCCCTCACCTGTAAAAACAGCAGGTGGCTCGGAGCTATTTGGCTTAGTCACATAATAACAGATGTGTCCAGAAGTGTGACACGGCGTACAGAGGCATTTCACATTAAGAGATCCCACCTGAGAAGAAGGCAGAAGACTAGAGCTTTAGCTACTGTTTGCTAGCATTTGTACGGTTAGAAAAGAATTGCAACTATTACAATGGTCTAGCAGTCCTACAGGCAAATTTTCACATAGCTGGCCAGTAAACATCAGCTCTGCTCCTGGGAGAGTCCAGCAAGAGAGTTTTATGGCAGGGGCTTGGAAGGGAGCTGTTTCCTCCTAGCAGGTGTTGTGACAAAGAGAACTGCCAGATTCTTTCATTTACATGCAGAGTGACTCAGCGTCTGGTTGGCAGCAAGAGCAAACAGATCCAGAGCAACACAACATCCTAAACAAAGTTAATCAAGTGTAAAAAGCTCCAAACAAAAATGAAGCTCAAAGGAAGAAGCGGATGACACTCACGAAAAGGGGAGGATTAAACACACCCGTGAGGCCAAGGCGATGTTTCCCCCACAGCCATAATTTGCACACCTTCCCGTGTATTTCTGTGCTCCCTTCTTTGCTGCTGCCCCCCCCAAAGGTGCACCGCAAGACTAGCAGTGACATTCATGCCAGCCTGCACATTTCACAGCAGTTCGTGTCATCTGCCAGCTCGTCTGCAAACAAACAGCTAGGTTCCAACAAGGTTTGCTGCTCGAGCTCTGGAAAAGCAGCGCAGGCAGCAAGCACTGCTGGCCCAATTTCTCTTCACCCTGTATTTCAGCTGCCGTTCAGAGAGGACCACTTGCATTTGTTCGGTGCTAACTAGGCTCTAAGCAGAGCACAAGCCCTGTCCTTTCACACACCGACCACCCCAGTTAAGGCAGCTGTCAAGGAGCACACGGGCACCCAGCATGCCCCAGGCAACGCAGGTGTCTGAGCCATGCCAATGTTCTCATCAACGAAGTATCACTGCCCAAAACAAGACAGAGGGGTTATGGTTCATAGGGCTGGAAAAGGGTCAACGCTGTAGTTAAACTATCAACTACATCCGAGAGATGTTAAAAGGTAAAAAGAGCCGTGACCACAGTATTAACTCAAATTGGACCACACCGGTCCAGCTCTAAAGCTGTGACACAGACGGGAGATGCCCCCAAGCGAGTCCTGCAGCGCATTCCCTTTACCTTGAGTGATGTAAGGTGGGACACTTTCTGTGTCAGTGCCCCGACTCTGCTGTCTCCCCCATACACGCGCAAGCCCGTCTCCATCTTTACGAGCTTCTCATTTCCTCCAGCATGGTCCCTGGAAGGCCAGAAAAATGGATTTGGGCAAGGATGAACACAAATTTATTGTAACTCATATTGCAATGGTAACCTCCAGGCAATCATTTCTGATCAGCTACTCTCCCAGTATCTAACGCTGCCCTCGTATCAAAGGATGTGCCACATCAACACGAGTGGAGATAATTTCTCCAGTAACTAGGGCAGTGAGAGGGGGGAACAACCCCCGACAAGTTCATACCTAGTTGGGAAACACCAGCCTTAGGGGCTCCTAGTCAACTCTCCTGTAACTAGGAGAGGGAGAGATTGGGATAACTGGGAGGTATGTAACTCAGTGTCCCACAAGACACCGTGGAGCAGGCACACAGATGTCCAAAAAGCTCAGCATTCGCTCACGGTGCTGGTCCTGCCAGATCAGGGCTGGCTCTCTAGCCACAGAGGTGGCTCAACTACGACCCACTGGCGAGGTTACTCAGGTTCAGCACTGCAAAACTGCTAAAGGAAGACATTCACCTTTACATCCCTGGCAGAGTTAATCTGCAACCCAGGTAATCCTCCTGCAACTGCTGACTGTGAGTGGCACGCCTTGCAGGCATGTCCTAGCACCTCAGCGTGAGCGTGCTCCCTCCTGCGCTCCACAGCTACCTTCACACACGTTTATTTCACTGGCCACCAGGGAGAAGTCAGCATTTTAAAGGTTAAAGGCACTGACACGCAGAGCTTGCAGTCTAGACAACGCATCTGCTCATAGCAAGCCCAAGGGAATGCTTCCTGAGCTCTGATCCTTCTCCTCACACCTAAGCTCCTGCTTAGAGAAGACCAACTTGATCCAGAAAAGCCACAATTCTTGACCGCTTGTGTTTATGCAGAGGGAGGAAGGATCCCACTACAGCAGATAGTTACCAGTGATGATGTGTGGTCAGGACAGTGGTCAGCTTCACGCCGTGCTTTTTGACTGCATCCAAAACCTGCAGGCACAGCAAGAGCATTACAACTCACACGAAATGACTTTACAGCTCACCTGGCGCCTGGCGTAACCCGGACACAACTGCTCCAGGGTTTGAGAGCCACACCAGCAGCTCTGCAGAGAGCTCATCCCTCTCCAAGTCGTAGTTACAGACCAGGGCACGAGCTCTCTGATCCAGCTGGCCACGACTAAGCCCTCAGTCCCATTTCCTCTATTCTGCACTACATCAAACTAAGGGCAAAAACCAAAATCAGGTCAATTGAAGTCAGGGACAAGCTGCCTGAGCCCAGAAGCAGGGTGCCTGTGAAGTCTTGTACCTACGCATGGCCAGTATTTCCTGCCTTTACCCCACACCTGAGTCAGCCTGTGACTAATGCTCTCGTGGATGTGGCAACCTGGAAGGATCTCCCAGAGCCGCAGCGGTGAGCACCCCGCTCACAAGGGCAGCAGACAGCATCACCTTCTGGGGCTGCACAGGATCAACTATCGCAGCCTCCTTCGTTTCCTCATCGATGAGGAGGTACATGTAGTTGTCTGTGAGGGCTGGGAGTAATTCCACCTTCATGTCGGCTTGTGTGACCGTCTTCGACTTCCTCTGCTCGTGCTCCGTGTGCAGGAAGACGGCTCGCAGCTGCGCTGGACCTGAGGACCCCAAAACCTCAGGTTAGCCCAGGGAGGCAAACAACTGGCCCAGAGCACAGCAGGTCCCCCAGCCCCAGAGAAGGAAGGGTACAGACAGCCCAACCTGCCTCCTTCAGAGGAAGAGGAGAGAGGCCACCACGGGACAGAGTGTCAGTGCCTGGCTGTGTCACCTTGTGCCCCACAGCGCGGGAGGCTCTTGGTGCCCTACAGCTGCACCGAAGAGGGACGGGGCACTTTGCTCCCAGAGATGTGCTCATGCGGGCAAAGCACTGTAGCTTGATTGGAGACAAGATTTCAAGGGGCAGGAAAGCAGAGTGGAGAGGGAACAGCTGGACAAAGGTCAGCCCAGGACAGTGACTTTGCAAAAAAAGCACAAAAGACCATGTTACAGCCAAAAGACAAAAAAAGGGGGGGCGGGAAGGAAAAATACAGAAATACACAAACTACTACAACAGAAGTATCTGCTTCATTACTTGGGGAAATCACAACCTGCACAGTGCACAGAGAGAAGACGGGCTCTCTGCGTGGAAGGCAGGGCTCCCCGCCTGGCCAGGTACCAGGCACGCACTGCAGGCAGGTTTCTTGCTCAAGAGCTACCCTGATGCAACAGCAGTGCTCCCCTATTTGCTTTTGGTTAAATGTTTAATCAGATTGAAGAAGCAAATCTAATGCCAGATGCAAACAACCTAGGTTCCACTGTTCAACTCACACATACGCAGTTCTTAAAGAAACAACCAAGCCCTAAAAGGCTCTGTTATTAAAAAAAAAAAGTAAGGGAAACAAAAGAGGACAAGTTGAGTTGCTGGGGCCCTGCAACTCAGGCGTGGGTCTATACGCACGCAGGGAAGGAGGCGTCAGTCTCTCCAAGTCAGAAATCAGTTGACGCCCAAGGCCCTGGCACACCGCTGAAGGTGACGGCGTGGGTCTGAACTGCACTGGCGAAGCCGCTGCTCCATTTTGCACCACTGCCTCTAGCCCTAAGGCTCCCAACACTCCGTGCTTGGCCACCTCCATCAGTGCCAAAGGGAGGGGTCACCACACTCGTAATCAACCTGCCCCACTCTCCCAAAACAGGTCCGTCCTGCCCACCCCTGATAAGAGCCTGCTTCAGAGAGGAGAGGCCCCACAGAGTGGCTGCAGCCGACACGGACAGCCGCTCCGCAGACCAACGGGACCAACAAGGCTGCAAAACCGAGAGCCACGCTCTGCCTGGGGCATGCAGCTGCTGCAAACCCAGAGCCACGGCAGCAGGAGCTGTAAGGCCCCTCTGGTACAACTGTCCTGCCCAGAACTTCGTCCCCTTCCACCTCCACCATCTCACTTGCTTCTGAGGGAAGGGAGGTAAGGAGAGGAGACGGTAGTAAAATTAAACGCAGCGCTGCAAAGAAACTCCTAAGGCACGACAGTGTAGGCATGCACTGGGTATTTGATGGTGAATGCACATAGTATTGAGAAAAGCATCCATACCTGCTGAGTGTTCCTCTGGAGCGGAAGAGTCCTTTCAAAAAAAGAACAAACAAGCAAAAAAAAACCCCTTACTATTCCTTGATAGGAAAAAAAAAAAAATCAATTGCTCTTTAACTGCTCCCTAACACGAAGCACTTTTCTTTTGGATGCTATCAGTCACGCGAGCTGCATATGCTGCATGTTTGTTTGCATGCCATACGCTAACCGGGAAAAAAAAAACAAAAAACAAAAGAAAACACAACCTCAACTTCAAGCCAAAGGAATTATTCACATACTTAAAATGCTTTCTCCCTATGAACGGTTTCTAACCTTGGCCATAATCCCAAAGCCTCTTTGCACGTTTAATTCACAATTCTTGCAAAACAAACAAACAAGCTACACCACATAAGGAAATGTTTTCTAAAATGTAATTTAAACAAAGGAATGAGAAAACATCCAGAGTATGAAACTCCTTCTAAATTCCCATCTGCAGCTAAGCTGCACCTTTCCAGCCTGCCCACTCAGCGAGCAGACCAGAAGCGCTCTCACGCACGCCCAGCGCTGCCCTTCCAAGAAAAGCGTTCTCGGCCCCCATTCTGCTCAAGGAGCTCCCCAAGCGACACATAACCCCTGCCCTGGCCCAGCGCTAACACAGATCATTTCAGGATCACTGTAACGCATGCAGGTCTGCTCCAAAATTAATGCCAAATGACTTAATTTTCGCTCGGTTTCATAACGCGTCCCTCCTGACTTCATGCCTGAAGCGGAGAGGACTGGGGAGAGCAGAATTTTTGAATCACACGCTTCAGCTTTCTGGAATGGTTTGTTAGTGCAGCTTGAGTCACCAAGAGAAAAGGGTTTGCAGATGGGAAGCGTTAATGTTATCACATAAATGCATGCATGCTGGAGACTGAAGGCAGGCAGGCAGCAGCACAGTGTAACAGTAGGCTCCCTCAGAAAAGGGGTGCTTCATACATTTTCTCCACAGCATTTTGTTTTACTCTTTTTATAACAGAAAAGAGCGGAAAATTCCTATTTCAAACATGGCTGTCACTCAAAAATGACTGCACATAAATACTCAGATGAACGTCCCTGCGTTGCCTCCTAAGAAGAAACACTACATTCGCTTCCTACATACCCTACACACAGATATTTTTTGGATACCCAGCGAGTTTGTGGCTCCACATGATACCAAGCGAGTTGGCTCCACAAACCCCAGGTAACTCCTGCTCCCACTTGACTTGCCCACCTGGCACATGCTGCCGGCGGCACAGCCGGGTCCAGCCAGCGTGGGCAGGGCACGCACCCACCCACTGGCGGAGCAAAGCCTGCATGGGAGGGTGCAGCACCCACCCTGCAGCCTGAGGAACTCAGGAACCGCTAGTTACTCGGTTTGACATACTTGTTCCCAAGATACCATCAGGGTTTCCAAGTCTGGCAATTAATTCCAATCAATTCTCACTTGTTAAGGCCAGGTCTTAAAATTGGAGTGATACAAAAGGCCTCTGGCAAGACTTCCCAGAGATGCCATGAAGCTGAAGCCCAAGCTCTAGTTCAAGGAGATGCTTTCAGAACTTAGGCCCTAAATTTAAATGCAGAGCTTAGACCATTTTAGGGTTTTTTGTTTACATTGCCAATACGGTCTACTATCCATCAAATCCAGTTTAAATGCCAGCCCCTGGCTCCCAAGCCCTCCTCCCAGAGCAATAACCAGCGCTTTGGCAGCCTGAAAGCTCCGCAGGAGCCTCCCAGATGGGTTATCGATGTGAAAAGTCACCGAGAGAGACAGGCTCCAGCTGAGCAGATACTGACCTACTTGGGGCTGTGAGTCAGCTTAAAAACCTCGGCGCACCCCTGAGCCGGGAAACGAGAAGAGAAAAACCACCATCAAACTTAGGGGCTTGCCGGGGGACGCGCTGAACCCCACTGCCAGCCCCAGAGCCAGCCACCCACAGCCGGGTGCCTGCAGCCGCCCAGCTCCCTGCGGGTCCCGGCGGTACGGGGGCACAGAACGCCCCGGTCCCGGCCCCGGCTGCAAAGGGGGGGAACCGCACGCCCCCTCCGCCCCGGCCCCGGCTGCATGGAGGTCACGGCACAGACCCCGGCCCCGCTGCAGGGGGACAGCTCACCGCGCCCCACGCCCCGGCCCCGCTGCTCGGGGACGCGGCCCGGCCCCCCGCGCCCCGGCCC